>JBAMJV010014698.1:0-26747 GCA_037951105.1 Echinarachnius parma
ACAAATAATGTCACGTATCTGACTGGGTGACAAATAATGCACTTATCTGACTGTACTGTATGGTGACTGAATGAATTGTTTACACGTAATACGTCGTATCCAATACCGTTTCTTTGTTTATCTATTAAAAAAGTTTGCATTATGGTGCGGCATTTGAAGTTTGTGGCAGTTTATCTGTCAAACGGTTTGTTAAGTTTTTCAATTGAAATATATATTGTGTAACGGGAAAATAACAAATGATGTGCACCTTTTGGAGAAACGGTTCTACGCTATTCGTGAAACATAATGATTTGCACTTTTGTACGTTTCAAGGCCAAATAAGTTGTATTGACAGTGGATTGGAGATTGGGGGGATTTTACAAGGGGACAGACTGGTCGAAATGAAATGTTTCATGTTTTAATTTCATTTCTAGCATATAATACATTCACAATCGCATAAAACAAAAATATTATAATTTTACAATTTCAAATAAAAAATATGAGACAATAATTCGGTTGGAAATGGAAAGCGCTGCTAAAAAAGCGATGCCTGTAAAATGCAGCGCTCTCAAATTAATTGTTACAGTAATTTAAACTTTAAAAAAAGTACGTACGAAAATTGAAATACTACAAAACTACAAAAACTTACTTATGAACAAAAAACAAACAAAACAAAACAAAACAAACTTGTGACAATACAGATCTACCTACAACCACATGACAATGGGGGGGGGGGGGGGGGGGGACAACGTGCGCTCGGGTTCCCCCGTTAGGTACGCCACAGAAATAAACAAATCGATTGGATACTATAGAATATAATATAATGAATGTCTGACTCAAGTTTGATCTGAAGTAGATAAATCTAGAGTACACGCATGGGACAAAGGATCTTGTGCACCTTTTCATGACTCGGGGAATTATTCCGCATTTTTGCTATGAATACTAATTTGCACTATCATTGCATACTTCTGTACACCAAACAAATTTGGTTGGAAAGCACACATGATATCACTGTAATCAGAGGCGTACCCAGGGGGGGGGGGATATTTGGGGGGTTCAACCCCCCCCCCCCCTGAAAAAAATCCTGGGTACGCCACTGACTGTAATGAAAAAATGTGTAGACAAAATAAATAATGTTGCGTTTGAAACATCCATTGGATAAATGATAGCAATGAAAAAATGACTCCAGTAGTCCAGCATTCTGTGTGCACTCTACGATCATAAATATTCTCTTGCACTTCCAAGCAAAACAAGATTGGTTGACATGCAAAATATTATGATCGATCTCAAAAATCAGGTAATGTATGGACAAATGTCGACGTTTAGACACGGATACATGTATTATATGGCATAGCAAGAAGAGCGGAGGGGGGAGAGGGGTGCAGGGGCGGGGCATCAGGGGGATGGCCGGAGGGGCCCATCAGGGATTATATAGTCTTTGTCAATAATGATCAAGGAGAAACAATTCGAGTGTAACACATTTCTATAGTTTTTTTCTACTCAGTAAGAGGACAGTAATTCAGGGGTCAATATTTACAGAGGGGGTGCACTGTGTTGCCCCCACGTAGCTACGACACGAGATTACAAAAAGAACGCATATTACAACAAAAAAACAAATTTGTTTTGAAGTTTACTTAGAGTCGAACAAGGGGACAATAGATGAACACCTGCCCGGGGATGTTTACGCAATCTATTCTATGATGATCCATTCTGATTTGCACTTTTGCAAATTTCTATAGGCCAAATAAGCCTCTGTTTGACAGGCAACTATCTAGCGTGATATATCTCTAAATCTTAAATGAAATACTGTCTTGTTTATGGGAGAATGTCAGTTGATTCTGAGAAATGGCAACATGGATGACAGCGACTATTACAGGATCTATTAACTTTGTTGACCTGTGCAAAAAAAAGTGATGAATGGTCGATACAACGTGTATTGTTGTGATCTGATACATGTATGTCTACTGAGTAATGTGTGAGAATTCCACGTTAATCAATTTAGATGTTATATAATTATGGCCGAGTAATGAGCGAAAATGCATAGTGATATTGACTAATTCATTACACTGACTTTGTACACGGTTATGGCTATCCAGTGGATAGTTATAATTTTGAAAACTTCAATCGTAAATATCTTTCTAACGAAAGAGACAATCGAAAAACCAACGCGTGTCCCATGCTTCTATCGTGGGTACGAATACAACAAGGTGGCAAGGCCGATCTATACAGAACATGATACTTAACTGTCATGATGCCTGTATTACGATTAGTTCTTTTTTATTTGCTAGTATGTTTCTGAAAGAGTGCCGTCCATTTGAGTATAGGTCTGCTTTATTTTATGAATAGATTAGAAGTTCTTGAGATATCGATAATTAAGAGGCGAATCTTATTGCCGAATCGATATTATTTGTGAATCCCTTTATGACGCCGGCCCACTATAATTGGGATACGCGAATTTGGAGCTAAACGGAAATTCGTGTTACTTTGCAGTAAACGAAATCATCCAAATAAATGAATCCCTCATAAATAATACATATAAGATTTATTTTACTTGTCTGATCTGGGCCCCGTTGAAGAAAGACTTACAATCGATGGTAAAGTTTCAATTATTTGTGACTAAATGCGCAAACATTGTCTGACTTACAATCGATCATAACTTACAATCGATTATATATCTTTCTGCAACGGGGCCCAGCTCTTTAATGCATGACTAAACTTTGACGAAATATCTTAATTCACTCCAATATTAGTGAGAGCATGTGTTAAATAATAATGTAACGCAATAAAACAAAATGAAAAAATGCACATCGATTTCAGGTTTACTGAATCAACAGATATTCATATTTTATGACAAAACTTTGAGGCAATATATTTTAATTCAACATAATTGTCGAGTGTGAAACGGTGAATATTATTTGACCTTATTTTATAATGACATATAGAAACAATGCAGATAAGATGAAGTTTGACTTAAGGAACAGTTAATTGTTTATGACTCAAGGTTTGACGCATGTATATCTTAATTAATTCGACATCCGCTCAACCTGTTCTGCAAAGTAAATGCAGACCAAGGTGAAACACAGTCGTAATATTGACTTCCTGAATTTTGAATACATTATAAACCAGATCACGTCGTACATGTCTTATCAACCTGTTGAAGACGATTCGATCTTGGTTTAACATTCTGAGAAATTGTTAATGCTTTTGTTTCGTTTAAAATCCACGTGAAAATTTTTTTTTTTTTATATTGTGATTTTTTAACGCTGGCCGGCGTCAACAAGCAATTGGAAGATAATATGAGTATGATATAATATGATATAATTATAATATGTCATATAATAGAACTATATTATCATTAAAGTGATCCATAAACTTTACAATTTTCCACAAAAGTAATATTTGAGACTTCATTCATATACCAATTTGATTGTAGGATCGTCTGACTTGATCCCGATCGTTCGCGTAAAGCCCTTCGCAGACAGAGCCGACTCGACCTGATCCGACTGGTTTCCATTCAGATCCGCTCAGTTTTCAGTGCCTCGCGACACTCATTTTGCCAGTCGAGAGACAGTCGGATTCCAGTCGGGGCGAATTCAACACGATGGATCGGCTCCGACCGACCGGGTCCGACTCTAGCCTGATTGATACCAGTCGGATCGGGTCGAGTCGGCTCTGTCTGCGCCGGGCTTAATGTATCCGAATGCGGACGATTGAGTATTCGATTGGGGATACTTTAGACTACAGGCGAAAGCGTATATAGACGCTCTCAAATTCAATCTTAAATATCTCCATGATTAGGGAGACATTACAAAAAATATAAACCCATTTCATTCTTCCGTTACCATAAGCCAAACAACAAGGTACAAGATTAAAGTGTGAAAGCTCCAAGTGATTTTGGTTGAAAATGTACAAAGTTAATGGATCACTTTCATGTTAACGCGGTGGTTCGGTAAGTAATTGTTTCTAATTTAATGAATGTTCTGTCGTTTACAACAGCAGTGATGTGCATCAACATTTCATTCACCGTTTTCGTTCCTTTTTTGTTTTACTTTCGAACTAATGAATAATACGGTATGTACATTCGGTGTTTATTTATGTTGGGATAAGGTAAATTATTTAATATAAGGTAAATTATTTAATATAATCAAATTCACCCAACCTAAGAATCATTTATTTGATAATACGGTATGTATTATGCTAAACATTCAATTTCAAAATGTGTTACCATGCTGAGGCTATATGTAAAGGCCTTACCAAATTTGGTTCTTGTACATATGATTTACAAAATAATACAAAATGATTCAAACAGCTCGCATTCGATACAGAAAATGCCCGCATCTGTGTCTGTTGTATTATAGTTTTAATAATATAAATTACTTGAGTAGGCTCATCTTTCGTATACATCCGGGTAACTTACCAATATCATTTGCACACGAAGTGCCACCCCGAAAATAATCATCCGTCGAAATAGATATCCAGTTACATTCAACAGTTTCATGATTCGATTTTTTAATTTTTTTTGTTAGTATCTTATCTTTAACTCTTTCGTTGCCAGAGTATAATTATATTATGAAATCATGCAGCGTTGTGCCACAATGTATGATGTAAGTTCTTTGCATGTGTAAAATAAGCAAATGATATGTGTTATTTTTGGGTATCAGTATTGAGCATGTTGAGTTGTGTACTTATTATGAATACTAATATGGGTGTATAGGTTTAATGCATATAATCGGCGTGTGATACACAATGTATAAAACTACGTTTAAATCTCGTAACATCGTCCAAATCCACAAAACTTACTCAGAACTCTAGTGGTTACCATGTTGTATTCGTATTACTAATAAGAACGTGCATGGAATATGTTTTTTTTTCGAATTTTACTTTCGTTAGTGAACGATTTTTACGACGGAAGTGTTCAAATTTGTATTTATCCACTGGAAAGTCATAACTATGTGCAAAGTCAGTGCAATGGGTCTGCGAGTAGCGGCACTTTGCATTTTCGCTCATTAACCGGCCATATTACATCCATTTTCACACATCAGTATCAGTGTAAAAATACACATATTATCAACAATTCATCACTTTTTGCACATGTCAACAAAGCTACTAGATCCTTCAAAGGCAGATGGAACTGTCAAGTTACTGACAAATTGTTTGACGAAGAAGTTTCACCATACATTTCCGGCTTGTTATAATTGTAGAGAGATTCAAAGGCTTAAAGGGATGTAGTAACTTTGTTGGCATGTGCAGAAATATATGAATGGTTTGTATAATGTGTAGTTTTGTGATCTGATATGTATGTCCTCTAAGTATTGTGTGAATATTTCACGTCAAATGGATGTTATATATATGGCCGAGTAATGAGCGAAAATGCAAAGAGATAATCGCTAACTCATTGTACAGACTTTGTACACAGTTATAATAATCCAGTAGATAATAATACACGTGAACACTTTATCATACATATCTGAATAACGGAAGAGAAATTAGGAAAACCAAAAGCTGCTCCGGCATGCTTCTCTTGGTAATACGAGTACAATGAGGTATGTGAGAACCGCTAGAGTTTCAAGTAAGATTTGTGGATTTGGACAATGCTATTATATCCCTTTAAAGCTATTGCTTCCTTCATCCCGTCCTTCATCCATGTTTTCCTTTCATCATTCACCGATCGGTATTCTACAGGGGCCGCGGAACCACGGGGGCTGGGGGGCCGCAGCCCCCCCCCCCCCCGCCCACACTTTTTGGGCTTAAAACAAAGAAATACATAAGCATAAAATAATAAAAATATATAACAATTCAAATGTGGTCAGCCCCCCCACTTTCAAAACCTTTCCGCGGCCCCTGTTCTACCCTAATATTATGCTGTTTGCTTTGAATGAAGGTGAATGAGAAGAATAATGAACGAACATATGAGTATAAAAATGGTAGAGCAAAAAACGAAGTTATATGGCAGTTTGAACTTTGGGGGATAAATATTGCAATCGATCGTGACGTCATGTGCGACCTGCTGTCAGTGATATTTATACATGCCATTTTTTTAACAAGAATCAAGTGAGCAACATTACGATTCAAGCATTTTTTACTAGCTTGAAAATGTCAAAAATAAATTGACTCATCAATATTGCTTCGTATATTTCGCGAAAACAAGAAAAACAATCAAATAAAATCATGATAATATAATGTACATTATGATTGTCATCTTAGACCTTTCCCGTGCAGAATCAAACACTCACGTTGCCATTCTTGCATCCGGCAATGTAACCACATATTGTACTGTTTTTTTTTTGTACAAGAATCAAATGAGAAAAATTACGATTGAAGCATTTTTTACTAGCTTGAAAATGTCAAAAATAAATTGACTCATTAATATTGCTTCGTATATTTCGCGAAAACAAGCAAGACAATCAAATAAAATCATGATAATATAATGTACATTATGATTGTCATCTAATGCCCGGCGCAGACAGAGCCGACTCGACTGGTTGTCATTCCGATCGGCTCAGTTTTCAACGCCTCGCGACACACATTTTGCCAGTCGAGAGACAGTCGGATGCCAGTTGGGGCCGATTCAACAAGATAAATCTGCTCCGACCGACCGGGCCCAACTATAGCCTGATTAAAACCAGTCGGATCGGGTCGAGTCGGCTCTGTCTGCGCCGGGCTTTAGACCTTTCCCGTGCAGAATCAAACACTCACGTTTCCATTCCTGCATCCGGTAATGTAACCAAATCTTGTACTGTATAGTGTATACGATTATAATAAACCTGAATAACAACTAGCAACGCAAATGTAGTTAAGTATGTAACTACATAATTATGGCCTATGTGTATACATACATTGATCTGAATTATGCATGCACTAGACCACTCACAATGTATCATTGTATACAGTCATCCTCCTTGTGTAGGCTTATTTATAAAACATCATCAAAGAGTTCATTGTACTATTTTTACACTAGCATACAAAGATTCAAATCGCCTGAAAGTGGATAACATGCCCCCTTCTCTCATTTGTACGGTCTCTCACGGTAATAATAGTATACTGTATTTGTACATTTTAACCAGGGGGCTATACAATAAAATAAAAAGTTTTTTTGCCCCCAAACTATCCCTTTTCAACTTGTACTAGTAACTAGCGACAACAAAAAGGGTCTTAAACACGTATTAAGCTACCCCAAAAAAAGACATGATTTTGCTCGCTGACGAATAAATATAAGATGAGTATGCCCGAATATGACATTTTCCCTCCGAACATGACATATAGTTTTGCCCAAATTTGAGGTGCATTTCCCCGAATATTGCCGTATTTAAAAACTATCTGGGGGGATGGGGGAGGGGGGGGGGGGGGTGCTGCAGCCCCTTTATCCACCCCTCGTCTCGATCGCACGCCTGTGATTTGTGTGAGTTTACAGGCCTCACAGCTTTGGTATGGTAGCGAAGCCTGGTAAGTGTAAACGGTGTACAGACATAATCGTCGAATTATCTCAGTGAACAGTATAATGTGCCGACATTATTAGATTTGGTATTATGTTAAGCAAGCCCCTCGCGCCGAAATGTTGTATATAGCAGTATAGTCTATACCTTATTGGTAAAGAGGAATAACTTATTTTGACGTAATACTTTGTGTTACGTCCGCTTTGCGGCTCCACGTGAATGCCATTTCAGGGCATGTTCAGGCTAAATCATGTCATTTTGGGGCAAATTCTTGGCATTTGGGGCAAAGCATATCATATTCAGGCAAAATCTTGATTTTTCGTTTTTCGAGCAAATTATAACCCAACCTTTCAAAAGTATGAAATACATCGTTGTGTGTATGTGTGTGTGTGGGGGGGGGGGGGGGGGGGGTGGGGGGCTAGTTTTGAAGTGATCACAAACACATTATAACATCAACAGTTTTAGGCAGATACTACGTATGTTTATCAGAAAAGCCAGTGTGTTTCTGTTTTTCTTTTCCTTTTTAAATCAGGGATTGAAATGCTTTCAAACATGACTCTACATAATACCGTCTATGTTTTATTTTTTTTTTTCTCTATTATAGTATTGTCATACAAACGTGGAGTGCAATGTGCACCTCCCACTCAAATTGGGGGCGTATTGCTACCTTCTTGATAACGTATCAAAGGGAAATGTCAGGTTTTTGGGGGAAGGCGCTTAGAGAAGTATTTATGTGAGTTAGTACAAAACTAAGTGTACAATTTGGAAGAGCACGCAATTTTAAAGACAGAGATAACTTTGATCAAAATCAGTTAAGAAACAGCGAAAATATATTTTAAGTATATTTGATTGGAATAAATGTTAGGTACCAATTTCTATTCAATAATTGATTTAAATTATATTCAAACTCGATGTGTCTGGAGGGCGCCTTTATGTGTTAACGGCTGATTTCTGAATGAAAGCAACCCTGTATCTCAACCTTTAATCTGTTTTACCACAATTCGAGCATCATTGAATTATATTACTTATAGTTTTTAATGATAACCTACCATGTTTATGTACTAATATTATGTCTGTCCAAAACTGTACTATACCTTTAACTCACGTGACTACGTTTTGTTCACGGAGGAGCTTTGTAAAAGGGAATTGTATATGCCGATCAATGTTAAAAAGGTACTTATGAGGCAATTATAATATTGGCGTTATAGACAACTTGGTCTTGTGTGGACTTTTTTTCTTTTCACTTTTTGAAGAAGATCGGCGTTCAAAAAATACATTTTATAGTATATATATTCATGGTAATGAGACAAATTTGAGTTTTAGGCTAACCTTGTTCAAACCAAAAATTGTATATTCATTTTTTTTGTTTTACTAACAATGCCTTCTTATGTCGATGTATGTAATAAGGGCGTTGTAAGGCAAGGCATACTTACTCAGTGCACCTTATACCAAATGGCGTTATAACTAACTGATTCGTGCTGAGTAGTATTGTTTGTCTTTCTTTCTTCTTTTTCCTTCTTTTTTTGTTGAAAATAATTATGTATTTCAAAAGAATAAAATAGAGACACACACACACAATAGTGACGCCACTCATAGGAGAACATTTCTAAATAACAAACTTATTCCCATGCAAATACAAATATCTTACATTTCTGAGCGCGGCAAGATTAGCAATTCTCCTTTCGAAGTTCTTTAACCACGTAATTAATTCCGCAAACATTAACAGTCTGAAAAGCACTGCTGTACCTCATTTCTTCAATATCAAACGTTAAAGACACAAAAGAACCCATATATTTAAAATTAGTTTAGCACGTATATTTGCACATTTCATGGGTACTTGAACTTAAAGGGATCTAGTAACTTTGTTGACAAGTGGCAAAAGTGACGAATGGTTATTAATAATTAATGAGTATATTGTTGTGATCTGATAATTATGTCCACTAAGTAATGTGTGAAAACGTCATGTTAAATGGGTGTCATATGCCCAATAATGAGCACAAAATAATACAAAGTGATATTCGCTTACTCATTGCATTGACTTTGAACACAGTCTTAAATATACAGTAGATAGTAATACATTTGTATCTCTATGACGGAAGAGAGGTTCGGAAAACCAAAAGCTGTTCGATGCTTCTATATTGACATGATTGGTAATACGAATACAATCGAATACAATACTTAACTGTTATGTTAATCAATGTATCTGTTATACATGTTTATGTTCAGTATTCAATGAATGTATTTCTTATTAATTTTATCATTTCGTATTATGCGATTATGTTGAAAATAAAATGAATTAAATCAAATCAAATCAATGAGGTTTGCGATAACCGCTAGAGTTCCAAGTCATTAGTTCTGAGGATTGTTGACAATGTTTCTAAATCCCTTTAAAGCCTTTATTGAAGATTATGAAAACAAGTTTTCTGAAGCTCTTAACAGGTTCCTTTTGGCACTGTCTGGGTAAATATCCTAAACTCATGACCTTAGTTTGTACAGTTATCGTAACACATGCACCCTGCAGTTTACCTTGTATGTTGTATTATTGACATTCATATATACGATAATTAAACCGATTTATCGGGCAATTTAACAATAATAATTTCCAAACTTTTGTCAACTATCAATGTCATTCGTGATCAAACAAACAGACACACCTCATTTGATTTAAGTTACTTTACATTTTCGAACAATAATAAAGTAATTTCAAGGTCGTCAAGAGCAAACTAATTTTAAGCTATATAATACACTTTATTTACTTTACTTTATTTCAAAGTCCTTAAAGCAATTGTTGTTATTATTACTGCTTGGGCTACGCAAATACCCTGCTATGCGTAATTTAGTTTTTAATATAATCATATTTGTATTGGAAATAGGTTATCGGGGTTACAAAAAAAATTAATGATTACGAAGCGCAGTAGGAGATCGGAGTACAACAACTTTCAAGATCATAAAGAAGTGAACTTGAAACGAAATTTGAGATATATTATCATGGGATGGAGGCGCAATTTCAAAACTGGTTTCGATATAAAGTCATAAGTTTTGCCTCATTTGATAAACAAGTTTATTACTGAATATGTCAACAAAGACCACATAAAGTAAGGTACTGTATCCCTAGAACAAGGTTATTCTGAAAATGATTTTAAGTTAAAATTTATTTTATCTACGTAACCAAAATATATTTTAGCAAATCGCTATTCCTTAAGTACAGTTTGATATTTTAGTGACGTAGATATGACGTACATACAATAAATGTTAACTTAAAATCTTTTTCAGAATACCCCCCCCCCCCCCCCATGTCATACGGATCACTTGTATGTATTGGAGGGCTGGTCGACATGTAGGGCTGTATTGTATAGTTACATTATAGGTTAAATTGTCTATCCGTAGCTCCATATATCCATGGACCATCATGGTCTATCTGACTGTATATCCCCCGCTTGGTCCAAATCCAGGGACTACAACCTCATCTAACACTACACTTGAGAAAAGAGGGCTGGTCTAGCTACATGAAGGTCTATAGTATAGGCTTACAGTTTTTGTAGGATCACTGGTCTCCCCGTAGTCTATCCATGGACCAGGGTCCATGATCTGACTATACATGTATATCCCACGCTTGGTATGTAGCCAACCAGGAATAAGGCCCCTTCAAGCACCACACTTGAGGGAGAAGACCAATACAATAGTTTATTCAGACATCAAGTATTTGTTTGGTGTCAAGCAGAACATGCAGACTGGGGGTGAAGCTGTAGAATGCCCCCTCCAGAGGACCCACTCGTCATATCGCCTATCGAGTAAAACATCTCTTATGTTTAGGGAGGGTCTTTCTTTTCGGGTATGCAATCTTTTCTTTGAATATCCTTTTGAAGATGAATGCGATTTTAGCACCATATTATTATAGAGAGAGATATAAGGATGGGGTGAGCGTAAGCATGGAGTGGGGACGTCTACAACACGCTGATAAAACATCCCTGAAGCTGTTTAAGTTAGAGCCCTTTTCGTTTTAAAGGGATCTAGTAACTTTGTTAACATGTGCAAAACGTGATGAATGGTTGGTATAATGTTCTGATATGGCCTCTTAGTATTGTGTGAACATTTTATGTTAAATGGATGTTTTAAAGCCGAGTAATGAGTGAAAATGCATGTGATTTTTGCTAACTCATTGCACCGACTTTGTACGCAGTTATGACTATCCAGTGGACAGTTAAAATCCGAACACATCAATCGTAAATATCTTTCTAACGAAAGGGAAATTCCATAAACCAAAACATGTTCCATGCCTCTATTGATAATACGAATACAACAATGTATGAGAGATCCACTAGATTTCTAAGTAAGTTTTGTGGATTTGCACAATGTTAGTGATTGTACTGGTTACTAGTTCCCTTTAATTCAATCTTTTCATTGCAAAATCCCCTCGTTGGAAAACAAACTAGCTCAGATAGAAATCATCTACCACCAATATTAATTTTGGCCTAGCATCACTTTTCATCAACGAATACCTGGCTTAGTGTCTTTAATTGTTTGATTTGATGTATCCACTTTAATAAATTCTGCATCAAAGTGCCATAGTTACAAACTGAAGCCTATAGTTATTTTTCTAGCAATTTCTTTTATTTATTTAGCGTGCTGCATCTGAACTATTAACAAGTTTCTTCAACAATGTCTTGGTGCTTTTGGTATAATCATGAATAGATACAATCATAATAAGTGAAGTGTATGACGATGGCTCAACATTGTCGATCTTTACCATGTTGACCGTACATTTCAAATCCATACACACACAAACACAAGAAAATATCATGCAATAGTTTAGATAATAAGGACATAAATATAAATATGATTTCTGCATATATGGGATTGGGAACACTGAACACCGGACGTATACGTTATGACTATGATTACATGTCATGCCGTACAAACTGTTATATCAACCAAAACCCAAGCAGTGATATCTTATTTGAATCCTCTATTAAACGTAATCCGATCTTTACTAATCCAATTTGTAGACCCGCAAAAACCCTATCCACTGGAAGCTGTACGGTCATTACATTAGTGACATGTACATACATACCCTTTATTTCGAACTATCATTCAAATAAAGAAATAATAATAATAATAATAAATACGTACAGTTATATAGCACAGCTACTATAAATATACTCTACTGCGCTTATTATTATTACCCATGGTCATAAGGTACATTTCAAACCCACACAATGACATTGCGTGCTTTCTCAATTCCCCGGCGAGCATACTAACCGAGCTGCCACTGATTTGATGGCGCTAAGGCTAAGAAATGCATCTTTAGTAATGTGTAAACATATTTATTTTACTATTATGATTTACATTTAATTCGAAATGTAAAGTTTGAGAAATTAAACATCCAACGGAAATTGAAGAGAGGATAATAATAATATAACAAGACACCTTTCTTTCTCGGCGATAACTGTGCGTATGAAAAAGCATTTGGATCGAATCAATTTGTATAGGCGAAGAGATCGCGCGCGGGGAAAAAAATCGAAGTTTAATAACGCATGAAAACAAAAGATGACATGTATAATGGATGTTAACAACTAGCCATGGTACATCCTTCAGTCTAATAAACACAGTATTTAGACACTGTAAGAATCAATGGGATTCCCTTTGAAGTCATTATGCTAATAGCTCCGTGTGGGGGTTCTTACATGGTCACTTTCCCTTTTAACATCCCCCTACATTCACTGCATTAATCCTATAATTGAAGGTGATAGAGTCAGTGTATGGTTAAATTAAAAGAAGTCATTAATGTTCAGCGATTTAACATTTCAAATCGTTATGTATAATCGATGTAACGCTTTAGAGCTAAGAGAACACTGTTTTAATAACCGTAAATAAAATATGTCTGTATTAATCTAATATCATGTTCAGCGCAGCTTAATCAGTACAAATCGAGAATAACAACACTGTATTGATTTTTTGGTTTCATAAACACGCAAGAGAATGCCTTTTTATATTAATCCTATAATTTGAGATAGTATAACTGTAATGTATATTTAAGAGGAGTCATTATAAAAGGCGACTTAACATTTCAAATCGTTCATATTGATATACTCGTAAATATATAACCAAACGCTTTAGAATCTTACGAATGGCAATGTTTAAGCGATGTTTTAGATGATGTGCTGTTTTGATAACCAGTTTTAACAACGTGTTTAAACTATCGATCCAATGATATGAAGGTAAAAATATCACTGTGTATTATATAGGTATATTTCAAATACTTATACCGCGTGAACGTTTCAGAATCCAAAGAATAACGTTGTTTTCTTTACTTTTAAAAGACGATAACTGCATGTTCAGGTACTTTTAACAATATACTGATATTTGGGCAAATGATGTGTTATATTAAATTTGCGAAGCAAGGTTGTGATACGGTTACCCTTGCATTCATGTTGTAACGCAGATCCATTAGTATTGTAAGTTAAATCAGGATCTTAAAGGGATGTAGTAACTTTGTTGCAAACAAGTAATGTCCACTAAGCAATGTGTGAACATTTCACGTTATATGGCCGAGTAATGAGCGAAATGCAAAGTGTATCCGCAGAATCATTGCACTGATGTTGTACACAGTTATAACTTTCCAGTGGATAATTAAAAACCCGAACACTTTAATCGTAAATATGATCTTTTTAATGAAAGATAAAGTAGAAAAATAAACAAATGTTCCATGCTTCTATTATGATAGGAATACAACAAGGTTGAGAGGACCTCTCGAGTTCTAAGTAAGTTTTGTGAAATTTTGACAATGTTACTAGATCTATCCCTTTAAATATTAATGGAAGCTCCTTGGTGGGATTATTACCTTTAATTGCACCATCACAATGGATCCCTCAACATTAGGAGAATTTGTAAATAACTTAACGGATCATTGATTGCGCTGGTGCTACTGTACTGTAATCACTGAAGTCTTTAGAAAATAATGATTCGCTCACAACAGAAATACAGTAAAAAGGAAAATGCGTTTGTTATGTTGCACCAAAAGTATACAGTATTATAAATCATTACATGGTTATTATACATGTATACTGCAGATACGCAATTAACATTTTTTTTTCATAAAGTAGATCACACGAAGGGCCATTGACTGGAATTCACAAATTGAGAATGGTTTAAAACCAGTGGGATTGGCCGCATTATTTAAAGGGATCTAGTAACTTTGTTGGCAAGTGCAAATAGTGATGCGTGGTTAATAAATTGTGTATTGGTGTGATATGATATGTCCAGGAAGTAATGTGTGGATATGTTAAGTTAATTGGATGTTATTTGACCGAGAAATGAGCGAAAATGGCCGGGGGGGCCACTCAACTATATTGCTGTACACACGCGCGACCAAAAAAACGCGTAAAAAGGGTACTTTTTTCCGATCATGGCGCGTCACGCGCGTGACGCGTTTAGGGTGTCAAAAAGGCCAAAATCGGACAAAAAGGGTATGTTTGTGGAGTTAAACAAATACGCGTTTAGGGTATCTTTTTCTCCAAACTTGTTGAGAGCAATTGACGTAGAACTTGTTTAGGGGTATGTTTTAGGGGTTATACTTGTTTAGGGGGCAAAATTGTCAAAAAAGCACGCGAAAATACTTGAATAGGGTCTAAATTTGACCAATGGATAAAACTTGTTTAGGGTGGGTTTGAAAAACCTGTGGTCGCGCGTGTGTACAGCAATTTATTTGAGTGGCCCCCCGGGCGAAAATGCAAAGTGATATTCACTTACTCATTGCACTGACTTTGTACACGGTTACGACTATCCAGTGGTTAGTTTAACATCTGAACACTTCAATCGTAAATATCTTTTTAACGAAAGGGACTCTATTGCTTATACAAATACAACACGGAACCGCTATAATTCCACTTGGACTTTGAGGATTTGGACATTGCTACTAGATCCCTTTAAGACTAGTTAGTGGAAATCACATGTGTTCATTTATAACAGTAACTATATGGCCGATAGTGCTTGCTAACAAGCGGCACCAAATACAATTCACCACCTGAAAACATAGACCTTTATTTGTTGTCTGTATAGCCTTAGCAAAATGTGTACCTTTTGCATTGCTCAAAAGTCAAAACTGTACATTTCCGCCATCAGTTTACGATGGGTGCTCCAAACCTCATAATTATGTGGATCCCACCCATGAAAGTGATCCATTAACTGTATATTTTTCGCCTAGTGAAAACAAAGAAAACCAATGTCTGATTTTATCCCGATTTGTATCCCGATTGGATACTATGGACGATTGAGTATCCGAATTCAGATACACTTGACTACTGTCGGGAACCGTATATAGACGGTCTTACATTAAATCTTAAATATATCCATGATTATGTAGACATTTTATATAATATAAAAATACACTGCATTGTTCTGTTACCATATAAGCTGCACATCAAGAAGGTATAAGAGAAGTGGGAAAGTTCCAAGAAGTGTTTTCGGTTGAAATTGTACAAAGTTAATGGATCACTTTAAGTTGAAAAATAATATAATGAACATTGTTATCTTCAAAACGTGTGCTTGTCATCTACGCAGCCTTCACCCGTACCGCTAATGAACAGAATGATGAAGGCTGTAGATGACATGCGAAAAACGCCAGAGGGGAAGTTTCGCTGTGTGGGGGAATTATGGAGTTATTGTTCGTTTGACATGTTCATGAGACATCGGTTAAGATGAATGATCATGCTTTGTGATATTGGAGTGGAAAACCTTACAATAATTTAATGTTAAAATAAAACTGTTTAATACATCCTCTTACAATTAAACTCTGCCTGCATGCGTTGTATACTACATGTATATAAGATCCGACTCTGAAGTTTCAAACGTTGTGCAAGTTAACTTAAAGGGATAGTTGAGTTCTGGTAAGGAGAGTACAGTTTTAGTGAAACTGAATTTTAGTATCCAAAACCTGCATCATTACATTACAAACTAATAGTTATAACTAGAAAGGAACACAAAATTACAAATGACGTAGTAAAGATCATGTTATCATTCAAAAAGAGCCGTTAAAACGTAAGAGGGCGCTCTCTAAACACTCATCGGTTTCAACCATTTTGAATAAAATATTGTGCATGTGATGCTTTGTTGAAATAGTGATTAGATAGAGAAATAACCAACAACTATTTAAATACCTATTTTGTAACTTTTTTGAAAAGAGGAAGCATTTTTTTGAATTTTTAACGGCTGGTTCAAAATTCTCTAATAAACCCGGGGCCCCGGGTTCATTACAAATTGTTATATTTATGGATATTTCAGCCGTTTCTGAACCGATTTTGATCAAACAAAGATGATTGTATTGTTTAAATATTATGCTCTTTCAAATTTTACACTCAGTTTTTCATTACCTCACAAACCAATTAAGTAGTCTAGCGCCCTCTCTACCAAAACTCAACTTTCCCTTTAAAGGGGTAGTTCAGTTTTGGTACAGAGGGCGCTTCAAGAAATATTTGTTTGTGAGGTAATGAAAAAACTGAGTGTCAAACTTGAAAGAGCATACAATTTTAATGACAGAATAATCTTTATTGGATCAAAATCGGTTCAGAAACAGCTGAAATATCAATAAATATATCCGATCGGAATAAACCTGGGGCCTTCGATGATACAAAATAAAATGCTTTCACCTTTTCAATTTTTTTCAAAAGAGGTTTAAAATAGTTGTTGATGATCTCTCTATTTAAAGGGATAGTTGAGTTTTGGTATAGAGGGCGCTACAGATACTAATTTTGTGTGAGATAATGAAAAACTGAGTGTAAAATTTGAAAAAGCATAATATCTTAATGACAGATTATTTGATCTAAATCGGTTCAGAAACGGCTGAAATATCCATAAACGTAACTATTTGTAATAGATGTGGGGCCCCACAATTATTCGATAATTTTGAACCAACCGTTACAATTTTGTTTTTAATGCTTCCTCTTTTCAAAAATGTTCAAAAGAAGTTTTTTGATAGTTGTTGATTATCACTCTAGCTAATCACTATTTTTACGAACCATCGCATGCACAATATTTTATTTAAAATGGTTTAAACCAATGCGTTTTTAGAGAGCGCCCTCTTGAGTTTGAACGGCTCTTTTTTTATTACTGATAATAGGCTTTTTACTTAGTCGTTTGTAATTCTGTATTCCTTTCGAGCATGGTGGAGTCATAACTATTAGTTTGTAATGTAATGGTGCAGGTTTTGGTTACTAAAATTCAGTTTGACCAAAATACTTTACCAGAACTCAACTATCCCTTTAATCATTATTTCAACAAAACATCACATGCACAATTTTGTATGAAAAAATGGTTTAAACCAATGCATTTTTAGAGAGCGCCCTCTTGTGTTTTAACAGCTATTTTTGAATGATAACACACTTTTTACTTAGTCGTTTGTAATTTTGTATACCTTTCGAGCATGGTGGAGTTATAACTATTGGTTTGTAATGTTACGGTGAAGGTTTAGGTCACCGTAAAATTACGTTTGACCAAAACTGTACTATCCCTTTAATGTTAACCAAGACCAACGCTTTTGTTGGAATATCTGAATTTGGTTATATCATGCAATCTACCTGTCTTTTTATAGCATTCAGTTGAACATTATCGGGACTATAATGGGTTCCAAATGATAAAAATGATAATTATAAGAAATTCAAACGATATTGTATTATTTTCACAGTAAATTGCTATATGATCTGAGTTATCTTTCAGTTTAATTATTGTAATATCAAAAGATTGTATTATTTTATTTCATGTACTGATTTATTAATTTATTCCAGTCTTCCTTGACCAGCGTTGTTAAATAATTTCTCTATATACCAGTACTTGCTTTACACGAGAACCCGTATGTGTAATTAAAAGGGATCTTATGTAAACAGAAATGTAAATGTAATTGTTTGTACCATTGGTTTTGTTATTAACGGACACACGCAGTGCTCCTTGTGGTAAACAAATGGAGCAAAAAATGCAATGATTCGTATGGTTCGGTATAACTCATATAGAAGTAAAGCAATTTAGAAGTTCAAAATTTCCCAAAACAGGTTATTTGAAGTGAAAAACAAAAACAAGTTACTTCGACAGTAACTATTTTGGTCACTAACAATAGTATCCGCCTTGTATTTTGTTTATGCTATAGTTACTGAAGCCACTTAATGCAAAATATAATCCAACGATCCATATGGAGCAGTAATACAAAATTTCCCATAACAGGTTATTTGAAGTCACTAACAATAGTATCCGCCTTGTATTTTGTTTATATAGTTAAGGCCATTTAATACAAAATATAATCCAACGATCCATATGGAGCAATAATTCATACGAAATTGATGCAATTTAGCATTTTAATTTCCCCATTACCGGTTATTTGAAGTGAAAAACAAAAACAAGTTACGTCAGCAGTATACTGTTTTGTTTCATGTCAGTTACTGCAGGTATCTGATGTGTTTATTTGGTCACCAACTATTACTTTTAAACAAGATAGGTGAAGCTAAATTTATAATTACCCTATAGTTTATGATTGTTTTATATTGACATGACATGATAATATAGTGACATGACATGAGTCAAATCAAGGAACACATATTAATGCGTACGTACTGAGTTATTTTGATCTAGGGGCGAGTCAGTCACTTGAGTCAAGTGTACTTTCGCTGTGATGTACATACATTGGTGGGATCAAAGTCAGATCACGTAACACAGATATGCACAGATTAATGTGTCGCTCACATGCAAACGGGCTTCGCTGAGCACTTTGTTAAAGGGATATCGTTGTTGTGGTAGAAGACTCAAAATAATAATATAATAATATACTCGATTTATATAGCGCCTAATATGATTGATAATCATCTCTAAGCGCTTTATAACAATGATAATATTACCCCCGGTCATAGGATACAATGCAAACCAGCACACGTTGTGTGCACCATCTCCACTCCCTGGGGAGCATTCCTTCCAAACGGCTCATGGGCATTGAGAAGATCCTTCACATAAAATTATGGGCTTTCACCTCCTACCGGGTCCCCATTTATACACCTGGGTAGAGAGCAGCAATTGTGGATTAATTGTCTTGCTGAAGGACAAAGGCAGTGGGCAGGGTTCGAACTCGGGATCTCATGATCGGAAAGCGCGCGCTCTACCAATCTTGCCACACCACAATATGCTCAATATTTATCTTCAAATTCCATTTGGGTCACATACCTGTGATTATAAACAAGGGTAAGAAGAAATGTGCAATAAGTTTAATGACTTATACTGCTGTTATAATATACAGCTCAGTTTAAGATTGAATTAATATTTACTTCAACATTGTATCTTATTTAACTTAAAGGGATAGTTGAGTTCTTGTAACGAGAGTACAGTTTTAGTCAAACTGAATTTTAGTAACCAAAACCTGCACCATTACATTACAAACTAATAGTTCTAACTCCACCATGCTCGAAAGGAATAAAAAAATTACAAATTACTAAGTAAAAAGCCTGTTATCATTAAAAAAGAGCCGTTAAAACTCAAGAGGGCGCTCTCTAAACACTCATCGGTTTCAACCATTTTAAATACATTATTGTGCATGTGGTGTTTTGTTGAAATAGTGATTAGATAGAGAGATAATCAACAACTTTTAAAAACCTCTTTTGTAAATTTGTAAAAAAAAAAGGAAGTATTAAAAAAAAAATGAACGGCTGGTTCAAAATTATCGAATAAATGTGGGGCCCCACATTTATTAAAAATGGTTCAGCCATTTCTGAACCGATTTTGATCAAATTAAGTTTATTCTGTCATTAAAATTGTATGCTCTTTCGAATTTGACACTCAGTTTTTCATTATCTCACAAAAAATTATTGTGTGTAGCGCCCTGCCGCCCTCTAAACCAAAACTCAACTATCCCTTTAATTAATTTTATTTTATTTATTTCAAAACGGGATCACCAGGAACAGTTCATTGGTCATAGTTGTATGTGTGTTAGTATTTGGTTGTTTCCTATTTAAAGGGACTTTTTTAAAGTAACATTTTCCAAATCCTCAAAATCCAATTGGAATTATATCGGTTCCCTCATACCTTGTTGTATTCGTATTAACAATAAAATCATGGGACAGGTTTCGTTTTTTTGTTTATTTCCCTTTCGTTAAAAGGACATTTACTATTGATGTGTTTCAGATGTTAAATTATCCACTGGACCGTCAAAACGTGTACAAAGTGAGTGCAATGAGTTAGTGAATATCACTTTGCATTTTTGCTCATTACTCGGCCATAAAACGTCCATTTAACTTGAATTTTTCACACAACACCCAGTGGACATATCAGCAAAATATCCCTTTAAGGGGGGGGGGGGGGGTGGTGAGTGTTTTGATTGGTTTCAAATATATGTAACAGTTGTGAAATATCAATTGTGATCACAGTGATCAATTCCATAAGGTACCAGTGGAATGTGAGTACGGTTTTAGCATTAACATTGTCCGAATCCACAAAACTTCATTATACCAAGGAGGTTTAATTAAACCTCCTTGATTATACATCTAGTGGTTATCTCATACCTTGTTGTATTCGTAAAAGAATGGAACAGGATTTGATTTTTCGAATTTCCCTTTCTTTAGAAAAAAAAATACGATTGTTGATTGGGTTTTTAACTATCCACTGGATAGTCATTACTGTGTACAACGTTAGTGCAATAAGTTAACAAATATCACTTAGCATTTCCGCTCATTTACTCGACCATATACCATCCATTTAACTTGAAATGTTCACACATTACTCAGTGGACATATCAGTTCACATTGATACACATTTTATCAATCATTCACCACTTTTTGCACGTGTCAACAAAGTTACTAGATCCGTTTAAGGGGCAGACATTTTAACGGAGGTGAGGGGGGGGGGGGGGGGGGTGGGGGTGCATGGGGCATCGCTTCTCCTGCCGCCACCCCCACCCAATTTACCCTAAAGTACGATACTGATTTATAGTCATGTGGGAAGACTGTAGCTTGTGATCGTCCCTCATTCTGCTAATTAAAATACCGTATCATTCACCACTTTTTTTATTTGATTCCGATTGCCGAATAATGAGGCTGCCTTCCTGTTCAATTGCACGCGATAACTATAGCCTACCGCATACAGAATCATCCCAGGCGCTGGTTATTTGTGTCCTGATTGAGGGGGGGGGGGGGGGGTGGTCAATCCCCCTTTATTCTTACGGGACGGCAATGTTTTTGTTTGTTTACTTTTTGAATTGTCAGTTACGACACCGGGGTGTATTCTGAAAACAATTTAAAGCTAAAATTGATTGTATCTACGTCACTAAAAATATTTTGTTTTGCCAAATCGGTATTCTGAAACTATACTTGATAAATACCGATTTGCTAAAAATATTTTTAGTGACGTTGATACGAAATATTTTAAAGATTACAATCCTTTCAGAAGACATCCCCGTGCAGGACAGTTAGGCATGCAGTGAGATAGAGTGACGCGGCGCCCCCTATTATAATGGTTGCCTGACAATTAGCGACAATCTTATAGTGCCCCCCCCCCCCCCCCCTCCCCTCCTCCCTTTCCCCCACCCCCATCATCTGAGGAACGTTTCGGTGCCACTGTTCAGGATCGACTGTTGCATGAACAGCGGCGTCAGATCCAATTCTCTCATCATTAATTAGCCTATTTATAGGACTGGTCAGAGAAACATCCGGTCTGGTTTTGTTTTTGTATAGGGATTGTATGTTATATGACATTGTATGAGGAAGGAAGAGGAAGGTCCATTTTTAAAAATATATATCCAACACTTTGCAAAGGGTTGTGTTATGCACTCACAAATCAATTAATCACCGAAACTCACGGAACCAACAGGGCCGATGGTTCCGTAAGCGCCAAACGTTTGCGAGTGCGCCAATATACGGTCGCGTACGTCCTAGACAAAGTATTTAAAAATATAATTTGTCTGGAAACCATTTTTTTCTGAACTTGTCGGTGGAATGGACTACTAAAACTATATTACATTGCATTTATAGGAATACTATTTTTCGGCTGTGTGTCCAAGTTGCAACACACCATGATTATACAGTTTATACAATATGTTAAGTCATACAAGAATTTCGAATTTAAAGGAATCTAGTAACTTTGTTGACATGTGCAGAAAGTAATGAGTGGTTGATACAATGTGTATGCTGTTATACGATAAGTCCATTGGGTGTTGTGTGATAATTTCAAGTTAAATGGACGTTATATGGCCGAGTAATGAGCAACAATGCAAAGTGATATTCACTAACTCATAGAACTCACTTTGTACACGGTTTTCGCGGTCCAGTGGATAATTTTTCATTTGAACACTTCAATCGTAAATATCTATTTAACGTGGTCCATGTTTTATTGTTAATGATACGAATACAACAAGGTATGAGGGAACCGATAGAATTCTCATTGATTTGTTTAGGATTTGGACAATGTTACTAAGTCCCTTTAATGTTTCAAGCAGGGTTTGAAATTTCAACACGATCCTCGTATTTGCCTCCTTTTAGTAAGTTGGATCTTACATTTGTCGATCCGCCTCACATCTGGGATTACATTTAAAGGGATCCAGTAACTTTGTTGACATGTGCAATACGTGATGACTGGTTGTTCAATGTATATTGTTGTGATCTGATATTTCCACTGGGTATTGTGTGAAAAGTTAAATGGACGTTATAAATTATGGTCGAGTACGGATATTCACAAACCCATTGCACTGACTTTGTACAGGTTATACGACTATCCAGTGGATAATGTAACATCCGAACACTTCAATCGCAAATATCTTTCTAACGAAAGGGAAATCGAAGAAAAAAAACCTGTTCCATGCTTCTATAATACGAATACAACAAGGTATGAGAGAACCACTAGATTTCTAATGAAAATGTGTGGATTTGAACAATGTTACTAGATCCCTTTAATATAATTCAGAACATGGCCGATATTAACCCCCTCCTCCCCGCCCCAGATATACCCACTGGGGCTACCCGAGAGAGCGGGGTGAAAATAAGGTTAAGTTCAGGGCTATAGCTAGGAAGAACACAAGGGCAGTTGGTTATACTCTCGGTGGTTTATTAACTGCTTTACCATACACCATCGAATATCCCCCATGGCCAGTGGCGTAGCTACGGGGGGTGGATGTGGACACACAGGGGGTACGAGTTATGCCCAGAAAATAATTTGACAAAAACAATACAAAACAGTTAAAATGGAAAATCGTTTGAAAAATAAGAAATACATGAAATTGAAAAAAAATTACAATAACAATGTTTTAAAAAATGACTGCTTATCATATGCATGTTATTTAATATGTTTGGTAAATTAGCATTCATTCATACAAAGTGTGCCCTCCCCATAATTCGCCCCCCCCCCCGATCACGCCACGCCGCCATCCAATTGCCGAATAGAATTGAATTCATGCATATTATGCCTGAGCCGATTCAGCGCATTTTCGCAAAATAGATTTCAAGTAGGCCTATACCTACTTTAAATAGAGGTATATTCAAAGGTAAGCGTTTCTATTGACAACATCATAATTTATTATAATTTCTTCCTACTCCAAAGTGACTCGATCTTGTTAAATTGTGTATTAACTTTATTTATTCTTCATGGTAGTATTATCTAGTAACATTGTCCAAATACTCAAAACTTACTTGGAACTCTAGCGGTTCTCTCATACCTTGTTGTATTTGCAGCATGGGACAGGTTTCGGTTTTTCAAATTTCCCTTTCGTTAAAGAGATATTTAAGATTGAAGTGTTCGGATTTTAAACTATACACTGGATAGTTATAACCGTGTAAAAAGTCAGTGCAATGAATTAGTGAATATCACTTTGCATTTTCGCTCATTACTCGACCATATAACATCCATTTGACGTGAATTTTTCACACATTTCTCAGTGGACATGTCAGATCACAACAATACCCATTGTATACACTTTCTTTTGCAAATGACAACAAAGTTACTAGATCACGGGACCCCTTTGAAAATCAGTTTCTGCTAAATAAATAAATAAATACAAATTACAAAAATAAAATATATATGAAAGTTCCTCTTCACGCGTAGACTTCATTAAACCTGTTTACTTCCTGTGTATAATACCAAAATAATAATTGTTGTTCACGTTTTAATTATGTTTACTTCCTTAAAGGGAATTAGTAACATTGTCCAAATCCTCCAAATCCTGGAATTCTAGCGGTTCCCTCATACCTTGTTCAATTCGTATTTACAAAAGAAACATGGGACAGGTTTTTTAAATTTTTTTATTTCCCTTTCGTTAAAAAGATATTTACGATTGAAGTGTTCAGATGTTAAACTATCCACTGGATAGTCGTAACCGTGTACAAAGTCAGGGAAATGAGTTAGTGAATATCACTTTGCAGTTTTGCTCATTACTCGGCCATAAAACGTCAATTTAACTTGAAATGATTTCACAATACCCAATGGACTTATCAGATAACAACAATATACTGTACATTTTATCAACCATAACCATCCATCACTTTTTGCATCTGTCAACAAAGTTACTAGATCCCTTTAACTCGAGTAAAACTAATTAATAAATAAATTTTAGAAATATCGTGCTTTAACATCATTAAAGCTGTTTACTCGTTATACCTTAAAGTTAAACTCATAAACAGATAAAAGTTCATCTTCGTACTAGGACATCATTAAAGATGTTTACTTCCTACCATGCCTGCCGTATATTATAATGTGTAAAAGCTCATAAATAGACTGGAGATAACGTTTTTAATTGTGTTTACTTCCTTACCTCAAGGCTCAAGCTGAATAAACCAGGCTCCGATCCACCAGAATCAAAATACCGCAAGAGCACTGGAGTTAGTCCACAATTATAATCAACTCGACGAACCGGTCGAGGGAGACGGTGTACGAAGGGAGACCTCCTGAGTGCGTCTTGCCCCTTCCGAGAGTACAAACAATAATGACACGGGCCTGAACTCTAGCTGGGTGTTGTGCTCGCTGAATAATGGAACCGGTGGTGGTGGATCGTGCCAAAACCCGGCCGAGCGACGTACACGTTTGCGTGCGCGCCGATCGAGTTATGTGTATGGATGTATATAGCAAGATAGAACTGTTGTTGTTGTTGCTGTTTTTGTTGTTGTTGCTGTTATTGTTGTTGATGATGTTTTTATTTGTGTTTGTTTGTGTAGTTGTTGTTGTTGTATTAATTTGCGATATCATTCAATTGTGAATATACCCGCCAATATAATAAATCTGTCCGAATCAATTTCATAAAATAAAAAATACATCATAATTATCGTATTTACTCAGTATCATAATTACGTCATCGGCCCGCAAACTCATCTACGTAATCTGGTATGTAATGTCGTTTCCATAATCTTAGAAGTATGAAACCAGTTTTATGGTTATTTCAAAATAATGTTTTCTTTGTTATTTTGATATTCATGATTGAATTTGAACAAATAGTAAGGATAATTTCAAGTGCGTACAAAACTATGGAAGAGAGTCAGTCAATTAATGTCACATGAATTGTTCTGAACTTCGTTCATTCCTGGGCATTAATTTAATTTATCATGGAATGTGTACACATCGATCGCTCGATGGACACATCAGATCACAGAACCCTTTGACGGTTTTTGCATGGTCATTTCATTATGGTTTACTAGATCCCTTTAAAGCATTTCTATTGATGCGAACATGTTTTCTGCAGTAGCTTTAATAATGTGAGGGACATTGTATCTGAGACTTATCGATTTCCACTCCAAGTCCTTCTGGGGCTTTTGACTCGCACCTATTACACAAAAGTCATCATTAGACAGCTTATGACGCCCTGCGTAATACGCTAAAAGCTAATCGATATATAGCGAGATAGCTTTTTAGGCTTCGCCCTTTATATCAATCTGATCACTCTATTGAAAATAGAATGCTAGCTTGGGATAAGGTTTCCTGAACGGAGCTGAAAGCTCATCAACTTTGTTCTCTCAGGAACTAAATGTAGATTACACGACTTCCGAAGGTCAACCGACTAATTGTGGTAGTAAGTGTACAAACATTCAAAACTGCCTATAAATTGTCCCATGTAGCCTACACTGTCAAACCTGTCTATAAAGACCGCCCGTTGGAGAACCCCCCCCCCCCCCCCCCCCATATAAACATCCCATTTTAGATAAAGTAGGGCCCCTGGCCCCCTAATATCAATATTGTGGTAATAATACAGAATACATTTGTTCAAGTGTGCTTGTAACGTTGAATTGTTGATATTGCAACGAGTTTGTGCATGGAAAACTGCTTTATATTTCCTGGTACTTTTTGTTAAAGGGGTGGGGGTGTCAACGACCCACTCAAAAGTTCGCCCCTAAACCAAAG
>JBAMJV010014699.1:0-19508 GCA_037951105.1 Echinarachnius parma
GTATGTTGTATAATAATTATGAATATTACGATTTAACATACACATACTCATTACCAAAAAATTACATATTCACGTAGTAGTGTACCATAATGGATTTTATTTGTAATACTGTATAATCGCAATATATTACAATACGAGTTTGTAAAAAATTAGATAAAAGTAAGAAAAGTACGTATTAGGCCAAAACATTGCGATATAAAAATTCGTGATGAAATAAAGGCATCGTAAATATCAAACAAAATATAGATAGGTAAACAATATTTTACACGATATAATGTCAACATAGGGATATATCTTGTAACAAGCATCCGTACTAGTATTGTCATTCCTGTTTGTAGGTTTGACAATGTTTGTTTACCATAATCATCATTCTCTATTTTGTATCAGCTTTATCAATTCATTTAAATGGTTTATTTGGTTTTATGTGTATGAAGTATTATATGTACGTTTTAATATTACATTACCATGTTGCTAAAATAGTTTGTACTGATCATGTTATGCCCGGCGCAGACAGAGCCGACTCGACCCGATCCGACTGGTTTTCAGCCTGATTAACTCAGTATGTGCTGCCTCAGGACTCCGGTTTTTTCAGTTAAGTGCCAGTCGGAGGTCATTCGAGGCCGATTCAACATGTTGGATCGGCTCCGACTGAGCGAAACTGACTCTAGCCTGACTGAAAACCAGTCAGATCGGGTCGAGTCGGCTCTGTCTGCGCCGGGCTTTATCCTGCTAATATCGAGCCTTGGACACAAATGTATTAAACCAAGCACGTTTTGATCAATGACGTTTATTCAATGACATACCAAAAGATAGTCGGCAGTGTAAGTGATACCTACCATATATTGCCTGCCTTCGATTTGATTAAAACATTAATTTTAAACAAATTATATGGATTTGTTACATTCTTTACATGTAAATTAATGGCATTAGTTTTGTATATATTTTTGTTTAATACAATGTGGACAATTTGTTGATTTCTTTTCTGTAAGTATTTGAAGAAGATTGTGCTACCATCGAAAATGTAGGCCCTATATTGACTCTCATTTGTTACACAGACATTATTATACTAGATAAGCATTTTTCAGCAGTATTTTTGCATCATTTACTACATAAGATATATTGATTTTGGTGATTAATGCTGCTCCCAGTGTTGACAATATTCATTAGAGAGGAACATTCCAAGTTTACAGAAGAATTTCGAAAAGATGAAAGAGTTTTGTGGTATTTTTTGAAAATGAAAATTAGAATTGTTAGTAGGGAATATTCAAAATAAAAGGCGAAAGAACGAAAACAATGAATGTAAAATGTGGAAGAAATTTGAAAACGAATTGTTGAATGGGATAGACCAGGGAAAGTTTGATGATTTAGAACCAAAAAAAAAGGCTTATAGAATCGTTATTATTATATAAATGAGGTTATTAAAAATTGCTAGCTTCACATTATGAATGTGGAGAAGGGACACTTGATATTTTACGCAGTTAATGCAGACTAATAAAACAAACATTAATTAGAAAACTTTCTATAGATAAAGATAAAAGCTTTGATCAGAAAAAAATTATGCAAGCAATGTATACAACAATTTTATATAAAGCTTTATGCTAAATCCAAAAAGGAATTTGATATTTCGGATGATACTTTTCATGGCTTGCCAAAAATATAATTTAATATATTAATTGATTGTAAAGTAAAATAAACCACCAATTCCTTTAGAAATTAAGACAAGATTATAAGGAACGAAATTGTCAGGAAACCATGGTACATTATTATATAATTTTAGAAAATGGACAATTTAGTATAGCTTCGTGCGGAGCATAATGGATAGGTGAAATAGAAGCAATAAATAGGACTGGGATAATGGTCGAAATCCTCACAATACTGTAGGCACGAGTGCGCGTGGTAGTCTGTTCGTACTGTTCGTATGTAGCTGTCTGACCATGTATTTTTATGTGGTTTTCATTTGTTTGTTCTGTTTTTCCTTTTGTTTCTAGCTAGGTGTCTTTTATTGGTGTGTCTGAGTATGAGAGATGCAATGATTTGTCCCATTTGTTACTTTTTTGTTTGTATTTTGTTTGTGTATACATGCTTTCATCATTCGTGGTGTCTTTGTAAAAATTAAAATGGTAATATTGCTTTATTCGATGTAAATATCAACTTGTATTAATGTTAATGTGCAGATTACTTGAACCCTATAACCAGGCCGGAGAGTGGAATCCACCCCCTCGACGCTTTGCGTGATAATTCCGCAACGCGCGCAGGTATCGCCGCGCGACTTCATGGCTTTTCTTATTGAAGTATTGCACAACTTTGGAGACCGGATTTCTGACGACAGGGTATACCGTTCTGAAGTCACGTGACCTCTTTTGAAAGTGAGCTTCGTCCCGAACATCGCTCAATCTTGTGATTTCTGTACAAATCCTATGGAAATTGATTTGTCCTAGAATACACAAAACCTTATTTGTTTATTCCAATCACTGCAATTGTTTAAATTTGAGCTAATAATGGTTGGAAAATGGTAATCAATTTGTTCCATTGAAAAAACAATGAAAAATATAAGTCGATAAAACAAAGAAATACAATCTAAGAAATGAAATCACAAAGAAATACATGAAGAAAATTGTGTCTGTCGCAAAAAAAATGTTCAAAACCTGTTAATTAAGGCAAAACAAATAATCATGCACATAATTATCATATTCTGAGCAATATTAAGTGATTTACAGACAAAAAAGGGATTTCTGCATTAATGTGCATAATTATTTGAAAAAAAATAAATAAAAAATACAATGTTGTACATTATGTCGCAAGCTATCTAAACACAAAAACAAAAGTAACTCCCCCCTAATCAATATAGCGTAACTTAAACAAAAATAGGGTTTTAGCAACATAACTTGGCAGGAATGTTTCTAAACTTATTGGCTAACGTCTCCGTGAAAATGAACTTGATCGGTCATGCCATGCATGAGTGAGCATACATTAAAGGCAAAAATGTCACTTTTCAAAAGTCACAAGAGTCAAAAAGTGACAATTCTGCCTTTGATGTGTGGTCACTCATCCATGACTCGACGGACCAATTTGATTTTCACACAGAAGTTAGTCAATAAATGTAGGAACAATCCTGCCGAGAAATTTTGCTCAAACCTTTTCGTTAAAAAGTTATGTTATTTGATTAAGGGGGACTTATTTTTCTGTTGGGTTTAAGTTTGACCCAATTATAACGAAGTAATTAGTTAGCTCCTCAGCTATATCACCCTCTGAAGACACAACTCTGGCTACTCCATCAATACGATCAGCTGGGAGAACCAACTCATCTTTATCTAATTTTTTTAGAATTCCCTCTTCCACTCATCAACTCATTTATTGTTTTCCAGGTTTTGCCTGCATCATGTTTATTATCGTCAAATAATTTACTATAATACATTCGTTCAGCATTCTTCAATACATTTGTCAATGCATTTCTATACCTCCTATACTTGTGTACATAATATTCTACATCAAAATTGGATGCTTTATATTTATTTACAAACTATGTTTCTTTTTATTAGACTTAAGAATTAATTTAGATATCCATGGCTTTTTCGGAGTATGTCACTTCTTTGAACTATTGTGCACAATATTTGGAGCATGTGTATCACACATCTATACAAACAATCATAATAAAAGAGTAAGCCATATTAACATCGTTATATCTACATACGCAATCCCAATTTGTGCTTGCTAAATCCTCATGAAACACGTGGACATTATTTGTATATGTAATTTGTATATGAGCGAGCAACTTTTCTCAACGTTACAACCTTATTCACAATAGGAGGATGATCAAATAACACAAATATAGGAAAATGGTCAGATACATCAGTTTCTATAACACCTGGGTGAATAACGGAATTACTTATATTAGTATAAACATGGTCAATAAGTTAGAGATGAATTGTGATCTGTCACTCTCGTCGGCATTGTGATAATAGTTGTATTCCTGTAGTTTCCATTGTGCTTAAATAGTCATATAATTTATTCTTGTTATAAAAATGTATCTGGGATAAATCTATATTAAAATCGCCTAACAAAATTATATTTGACCTTCTAACATTTAATTCTTCTAAGACACCTAATAAAATATTTTAATTTTTCAAAGACCAATGACCAATTGACCAATGTCAGTATTTGGTTTCTGATTTCTGGTTTTCACTGCAGGGGACTCATTCGCTCTCCTCAAGACAGAAAACCTGAGTGGTGTGAGGTCTTCATTAATAAAGACCCCTCTCATACCATCTCCCCCGCTCTTTCGCTACGCTCTCTCGCAAACATTGTGCCCAAAAGAGTTTCAGCTCATTACGCCACTGACCCCCCCCCCCCCCCCTGGAAAGATCATGGGTACGCCACTGCACCCATCCCTTAAACACACTCATCCACGCCCACCCACTCCTCCACACACACACACCCCACACACGCATTAACACACACTCACACACACACCCTACATACACAAATACACGTGTGACCCGTTTTCTGGTTACCCCATGGCCTAGGCAAATTTGCATTAGATTGCTGGATACAAAGTTTACAAATCGTATTCATCAGATCGCGTTGAACCTTGTACGTGCTACTAATGGTTTTCGTGGCTTACGGAATACAAACATGTAACATAAATGTACACTTTGTTTTACATTTATAACTAGGGTAACGTTATAATTGGTGATTATGCTATTATGTCAAACCATACTTATTGTGTATTTCCTAAGATGAAGTAGTATATACAAGGATCAATAATAACAGCGTCGACAATGAGATCTTCCATTCTGGATACGTTCGGCATATCTGTTGACTGCATGCACTTGGCTAACACTACTAGTAATATTATGCGCGCAATCAAACCGATATGCATGCATGATCTAGCGCATGCAGTTTATAAATCCGCTTTCATGTGTATGTTTAGTTGTATTTTGTTGCGACAAGTGACTACAAGAGTAACTTTAATCTTATGGAACACCAAATGAATTTGCATCGCGTCATCGTCTCATTCATTACCACTATTAAGTTTGTTCTAATACTTTCATAATTCATTTTCACTTTTTGTGTTCATCATTTATATTACATTTTTGTGTTCAACTCATTCGCCAAAACGTCAGAGCACATATTTTGCAGTTTATTGCTGATTTTCTGTTAATGTTGACTGCTTCTTAATAGAGTTGTTACTTTTCTAAAGATTTGATGATGTTCTTTTTTTGTTAAAATAGTTGATTCCGACTTTAATATGGATATAAGCGACTGAAAAGCAAGTCGTCGTCAACTGAAAATATCAACTTGAAAGTCGTCATTCTTAACTTAAATGCAGCCATCATCAAATCAATAGTTAAAGCAGTCATAGTGCAATTATTAAAATGCGCCTGTCATCAAATAAAAAGGCGTCGCCAACGCAAAATACGATAGTCTTCACCTTTTTTGTGCAGTTTTGGCGAATAGTGCTAAACGCGTAAAGTGATGATTAATTTGTATTATTAAAGTTAATAATGTCAAGATATGTCATCATGAAATCAATTTTGCATCATCAAAGAAGCATTTCCCTTATGGCGTTCCACATTTTATAACAATTCAGCTGTGATGACGGGACCAGGTGACGGGTTTCCATGGTTGCTGGTTGACTGGCCGGATGGATTTATAACCCGGATGCGCGTTTGCTTATTTACACGTAAGCGTAGCCATTTTCCTAACATGCTCGTAAAAGCGCGCTGGTAAGCCAAGACTAACTCGCGAGTGTTGATGTACCCGCAAGCCTAGCCATTTTCTCAACAAACTAGTGGTTTAACACATCATGATGACTGACTGCACTGGCGTATCCATGAGTTTGTTAAAGGGGGGGGGGGGGGGGGTTATTTCGTCAACCAAAATGTTTGAGGGGGTGTCGGTGAGGAGGGGGGGGGGGGGGGAAGGGGGGTTGTCGGTGAAGATTTGTTCGTGAGGGGGGGGGGGGGGGGGGTGTCCGTCACAACTTTTCGAGAGGGGGGTGTTAGTCTTAGATCCAAACAAAATTTAAAAAAATAAAATTGAGGCTGAGACCGAGATCCGTCAAAAATGTTGAGGCTGAGTCCGAGACCACTAGGTATTCGGGGACCGAGACCATTGGTTACGATGACCACTCACATTTTGTAAAGGGATGACTGAACCCCCAACAAAAGAGCCTTTTTTTCTTCAAAGGGAGGGGGGGTCCAAGTGTGATGTATCTAAGCCTAGACGACTCTTCCTAGTCTTATCGTCGTGGTAGAATTATGCATCAATATTGGCCACTAATAATGGCCACCCTTGCCCTTGGACATGCCTTTTAATAGCTAGATTCATACCCCTTGCAGAGTCGCAGAGTTTGATGGACAAAAAATGTATCAGATCGCAGCAACGCTAGTAGTCTAGGCTTACCAGCGCGCGTTCACGACTGTTTGAGAAGAATGGCTGCGCTTGCTTGTAAATATTAATAACAAAACTCGCGATCCGGATATGATTTTAGAATTATGCAAGCTTTAGTCTTACCATATATGTACTCTATTCAGAATGTGATCGACATATTTGCGCTGTGTTGAAGGATCGTTACGTCGTCTTATTGAACATATAGTACAATTACTTTGGATGTAAGTACTCGATCAACTTCTCTTCTTTTCGTTGAATAGTACGTAAGCCGTACCGGTGAACAAAGCCGAGTACATTCTGAACACCCCGCTAAATAACACGCCGTACAGTGTGCATGAGTTGCCGTGTATTGCATGTACTGCATATTTTGGTGTGTTTGTTTCCACAGACATGGCTACCTAGATCATTACCAGTTAATAGTGTCAGTTATCTGTAGGCCCAGATGTTGATATTGAGTGAACGCGTTGTGGGTGTTGTTGCTCTGTGATTTTGGCGGCCATTCAAAATAAATAAAAATGAATGTTTACGCCATAATCACTTATATACCTGATCATATAATAATACTACCTTTGAGTAATTACTGATTTACATGCAAGCTAAACTTATATGTCCATCGTTAATGAGTATTGCCGTATTTGTTGGGTTGTTATGTGTCAATATACTTGACCAATGGAGCTCTTATACTGGATGCTGGATTTCCATCACCAAAATCATGACGTGTGTTAATGTTCTGTACAGTATGTTCCAGTTCAAGTACGGCGTGACCTATTTTTTTATATTGTGCGTATAACAAAACTATATGATATAACGTGTATAGCCCCTTATCATATCCTATTAATGCATTATTTTATCCTCAATGATTATTATTTAGTATTATTTCTTCCCACAATTTCCTTTGCAAAGGAATTTGGTTGGTTTTTATTCCATTTAAAAGTACATTTAATAAAACCCTTTTTATGAGAATCATTCCCTTTTAAAAGATCCGAACATTGTGAATTTTGATTTAAAAATAATTTTGCGCAGTTCTGCAATAATAAAAAAGTAGTTGTATAAACCCTAGACCTTTGTTATGCCTCCGCCAACCAAGTGTCCGTCCGTCCGTCCGTCCGTCCGTCCCGTTTTCGTTCTGGCGATAACTCAAGAACTTGTTAACGGATCAATTTCAAACTTGGTATGAGTGTACATATTGGAGTGACAATGATCTGATTAGATTTGGGGCGTCATTAGGTCACAGGGCTTAATATATATATAGGCAAAAATAGCTTGTAATGGCAAAATTTCAAGAAATGACAGATTTCGATCAACTTGGTATGTGAATGTATCTTAAAGAACCAATGTAGCCATGCAGGTCATGCGGAGAGGATAGAGGTCAAGGTCAAAGGATTCATAATTATGCGAAATATAGCTTGTATTGCGAAAAACTCAAGAAACTCAAGAAATGAATATCCGATTTCAATCACACTAGGTACCTGAATGTATCTTAGGGAGCCAATGTAGTAGTAATACGGTGTTGGGGTCATAAGGTCAAAGGTCAAGGTCACATGACTCATCATATACGCAAAGAATAGCTCGTTATTGTGATATCAAGACCTGGTTGATGAATCACCATCAAAATTGAGTTTACTGAATTATTTGTTGCAAGGTCATTTTGGCTTGGTATACAAACCGCGTGATAAATAGGCATTTTTTCGACTGCGCGCAGTCGAAGATCCATCTAGTTTTTCATCAAAATATACCAAATTGATTATACAACTATTTTGTACAAATAACAAAGATTGAACAAATGGTAGTATACATGAATTTGTCGGTAAAAATGCAATATGTGTGTCTGTGTATGAACAGGTGCCAGTCAAAGATAAGGTCCCCTAATACATGAAAATTTCATCTGAATTTTCTGATGGCAAGTTTCATATCATTTTTAAGCTAATGAGTTGAACTTTGACTATCCAAACAAAAGACATGTTCATATTATAAACATGGACGAAAATGTCAAGAGTGCCTAATTTGCAAAAATGTTAAATAGTGCGATATGTATGAGATAATAATAAAACATTACATATTAATTAACACGGAAGAAGTTGATATTTGATTTATATATAGACAACTTATTATCTGATTTTATCTGCAAAAATTTGTTGAGCTTTAACTAATTAATAATGCAAATTAAGTAATGTCTTAGGCTCTTAGCGTATTGTGTCCCATAAGTAACAGGGCAATTCCATAATTACGGACGTACATTTCAGACACTTTAATAAGCTATTCCAGTCAGTGTGAGAATTACTCAAGAGGTCTAGTGTGCTATATGTATGTTATTCATTGAGGGTTAGATTATTGCAAACTCGAATTTAATATTATCAGCATTATGACCTTGAAATATTTGAAAAACATCCCCGTCACGGACGTATGTAGAGAAAGTGATACTTCTGACATCTGAATTTAAAATGTAAAACTCTGTGAATTGTGAGCTACTTTCCATTGAAATGTTACATTATCATTTCAATTAGATGTTAAATGATGAGAAACACCCAAAATAAAAAATAATTTTCACTTCTAATTAAGAATGAATTAGACTGCTTCTTTGTTACGGACGTACAGTTACAGACGTACAAAGTTTCCGTTACGGACGTACATGTACATTGTCTATGGGTCACTAATTATTTCTTGGAAAGTATGCTAGTTTTATGCATAAATATATTTTTAAATGTTCATTCTTATTTAAACGAAACTTTGGCAAGTTCGTATGTATTCATTGCTAAATATCATAATAAAGTCGGAAAATTTAATTACACCTCTATTATTAATAAGAAAATCAAACTAATGTACGTACGGCGGGGACAATGTGTTACGTATGGGACATCCACATACAAAGTATTTGATGACAGAGGACACACTGGGTCTATAAACATTGTAAGAACTGGTGCCATTTAAAAAATATATAAATATTTCAGGCTTAGGAGGCATTTCCAAATATAGATAGCTAATTTGCATATTCATTAATTAGGGGAATATTTTTATTTTTATTTAGAAAATGTGAAATAATATGTTACACATTTTATTTAGAGTTGTTGAGGCCGAGCAATACATGTTTTCTGCTCATGTACATGTATTCCTTGTGCAACACACCCAAGATGGCTTCGCCTAATTTGCATATTAATGAGAGTTATTGTTAAATATGAGCTTACGAACCAGCAAAATGTGTTCATTGTAAGGAATCATATCTTTAATATGAATTTACGATTGTCCAACTTCCTTTAAATGCAAAAACACAATGCAAAGCAAATGGTTTGCATAGGTAATATATGTACCTAATTTGCATATTGCCCAAACATCCTTAAACTTGTATGGATTCTGATCCAGAACCGCCAAAATAATGAGTGATACCTCTTATTTATAATTTAAAGGGATGACGCAATCATTCCTGATGCTTATTTACACCAATCTCCATGGTAACACGTCCTGTTATTTTTACCAAAGACTCTCAATTTTCCTTCAATACAGATTTCCATACATTAAACGAATGGGGACAAACTGTCCCATACGTAACTGTCCCTTTCATAACACGTCGAATCCAACATTAATTAGAGCCTGCAGGAAAACGTTCTTCGCAATTAAAAACAATTCGTTTAAAAAATCTTGAGCATTGGACCCTTTCCACACTGAATTAAAAGCTGTCCAGTAAATTATTTTCATAGCATTTTCAACTTTCAAAAATATCACAACTTTTCTGGTCTCATACGTAACGCGATCATAGTCAAATTCAAAGGTCACCATCTTTACCAAGGTTATTTTGTTCATGGATACCAGTTATGGGGATGGTGAATTAATGTAACAATCAATGCCTCTTTACATTATTTGTTCAATAGACGATGTACGTCTCTGAAATGTCCCATACGTTACGACTACGTTATATGGGACTGTAGTTTTGATATTATCAGGGTTTGTGGATTTTGATAATTTCCACACAAAAAACTCCATTGGCCATTTGTTCATTTGTTAATTTGTTACATTGATATAAACAGTATTTATACACAATTTTAATTATATACAGGAATCTGAACGAGTATCAAATTTAAATGTAAAAGTTCATCATCTATGGAACTAAAATTTTCTACAACACACAAGTCTAAGGAGGTAATTTTGGAAAAGGGTAATTATGCAGCATGATTTATATTGATCGCGCAAACCTTGATATCTAATTAAACACTCATTTTGAAATCGTATTCACATTAAAAAAAAGTTTTACACGTTCATGGTAACCAATTAATTTTTTTTATACAAGTAGTTAGTTTGACCAATACTGTACTATCCCTTTAAACTCAAATATAATGCATTTATAACATAAATATTGTTATGTTAGTTCTTAGACAATGAGCCCCCGGAAGATTGTCCATCTAGGATGAACCCCCCCCCCCCCCCCCGATATCTACCACCCAGACACTTACCTCCCACAGAATATGAACTGAAATGCAATCAGTGCCACACTTGTTTTAAGAGTACGCTGACAGCCTGTCCCGATGAAGATAGTGAGGGCTAGGACTTGATATGAAGCCTGCTTGCTCGTTGGTAGCACAGGTTTTACCAATGGTCTAATCCTGGCCAGAAGGACACGCTTTAACAATTTGTAGGATTTACACAGAAGAGAGATATAGGACGGTAGCTTGTAGGATCGTTCGCAGGATTCCCTGAGTTAGGGATCGTAATCACTTTAGCCGCTCTCCAATCCTTCGCAATAACTCTTGAGGACTGGATGCAGGTGAAGAGAGAGAGAGGGCCAACCAATCACGCCCCTTTGATGAAAGGTTCTTCAGGAATTATTGGTAAATTTCATCAATTCTATAGCTGCTTTCCCAGATTGTGTGGATAAAAGAAAGGATACCTTAGCGGGAAATGTTTCGTTACGGTAATTAATAATGATGTGTTTCCCTCATTTTCTCTCCCCCACAGGTACACAATGGCATTGCTTCTACTTCATCTGCTCGTCATACCTGTGTATCTGCAAACATGTCCTGTTTATGGGATCTCATCGGTCGCATTTCCCAGGGGAACAAACATTACACTATCATTCCAGCATCAACTTGCACATCAGGATGAACAATATATGTACACAGTGCAAGTTGTGGGCAGTATACTTCCCTTTTATTACCAGAACACACTTGATCCACAAGGTCTTAAACCAGGTCAGGACGGCCGCTTCGGTGTCAACATTACCCAACTTGAAAGAAATCTCACTATTATTGTGATAATTTCGAACTTGCATGTAGAAGACGCAGGTAATTATGCAGTAAGCATAATGGAAAGTTTTGATTCACCACAACTAAGACAAATCTTTTACGTGACTTCACTGAAAGTAACATACCCACCAGGTAACGCAGAATGTAACGTGCAGACACCTACTCTTCTGAGCGAGTACTGGACAACAGTTTCCTGTACCGCTTCTCTAGGAAATGATAACCACGGATATCTTGAATGCATTCAAAACAACTCCCCGGTGCCCTACCTCGAACCAGTTGTACAAGATGGCGTACACGTGACTGCTGTTTTTTGGGTTAATCCACAAGTTGATGTGAGGTGCTGTTCAGCCGTTAATGCATCTACCATTGACCTAGATGCTTGTAATCAGTTTGTGTATCTCAGCAAAGAATCTAGTGTTTCATCAGTCACTTCTACGCCTGTTACCAACATGATGTCAACCTCCCATCAAACCAGACCACCACAATCAGGTAAGCACTAAATCCAGAGTCAAATATAATATCAAGTACTAGCAAGTTAATAATGTTCGAAAGTTCGAATTCTCATTAGCGCCATATCGAACTGTTGTCCCCGATCAAAATTAGATAAACTTAGGGTGAACTAACGGGTGATAAATAAATAATCTGCCGGGATTTCGTTAAGCAGAGGGCTTTGCGTTGAAATGAAGGAAGGCAAGCATACCTACATTACATCATCACAACATTCAGTAGGTAAATGAAGTATCGGTAACCAAACAATCCTTTCCATATCTGAAATGGAAAGGAATATCCGGTTACTGATAATCCATGCGATTTGCTTTCAGACTGATTTTTTCGAGCTAATATAATGTATTTCAAGATGCATTACAAAGCTATTACTGTATATGAATCAACTTGTATTGAATTCCAATAATTATTCCTCTTACCCGCACTACAATAGCACGTTATCGAATTACATATTATGTATGCATGAATAAAGTACTGCACTAGAAATTACATTCATACTGTTCGCATATCTGCCCGCAATTATAAACAATATTGTACGAAAACATCATGAATATATTATCTAACTAAAAAGTGATAATACGTTGAAGGCAGCTTTTAAAATCGAGAAAATACAATTGCGCAGGATTTGTTATACTGTACAAGGCCCCCCAAAACGTGAAACCCTTATTAAAGGGAAGTTGAGTTTTGGTGTAGAGGGGGCTTCACAACATTTGTTTTGTGAGATATTTAAAAACTGAGTGGCAAGTTTGAAAGTTGTTTCAGTCAAAATCGGTTCAGAAACGGCTAAAATATCAATAAACATCCCTTTTAAAATTGTAAGGCCCCACAATAATTCTATAATTTTGAACCAGCCATTAAACGAACATTTAAACGCTTCCTCTTTTCAAAAATGATCAAAAGAGGTTTTGAAATAGTTGTTGATTATCTATCTAACTAATCACTATTTCAACAAAACATCACATGCAAAATATTTTGTTTAAAATGGTTGAAACCAATGCGCTTTTAGACAGGTCCCTCTTGTTTTTTTTGTGTGCTCATAACAGGTTTTTACTTCGTTTAAAGTTGTGTATTTCTTTCGAGCATGGTGGAGTTATAAGTATGAGTTTGTATAATGTATTGGTGCAGGTTTTGGTTACTAAAGTTCAGTTTGACCAAAATAATTATACTCTCTTCACCAAATCTCAACTATCTATATTATAATTTGAGTAAGGAAATCCTTTGATATTCAAAAACTTTTCGGGTTTTGCACGCCTCGGGCTGAAAAAAATACACGTGTCATTCGTTCTGACTGCAGATCATTCTAAAGGTTTCCGATTTTTTAAATAAGTTGTTTGAAATCTCGAAATGAAATATAGAAACTCAAAATATTTCCTGAAAGAGGATGGCTCTGGCATGGCAACGGATATTGCATGCATGCTAGCGCTATGCCATATTCCGGCCGCGATATACAGTACGCGTACCCTGGCGTACGTGCAATTGCAACATACATGCATGCAATAACAAGCAATGGCCTCTCGCAGTACCAGAAGCAAAGACACTACAAGGGGAAGACTGGACACTTCGGGGATTTTGTGTAACGCTGAATTTCGTACATGGGGAAGGGCGCCCCTAGCGTTGGGTAGGTTAACTTCTTGTTGTTTTCGCGCGTAGCCATTGAAAACACAATAGGGAACAATGGCGAGCAGGTCGAAAATAGCTGTATCTCCATTTTGGAAAGAGGTGTACCTTTGAAACTTTGCATACAGATAGCATTCTGGTAGTTCTTTAAAATGATAACCAAATTTGTTAGGAAAGGTTTTGTAGTTTTGAAACAAATTAAGAAAATGTTTGCAAAAAATCCCAAAATGTAACGGTGCCACCCTATTTGGGAGGCGAGTTCATGACACATGACCATTTATTGTTTGTTTGTTTGTTGATTTTATTTAATCACGGAATATACAATAATAAATGCCCGCTTTCAGCTACAAGCTGTTTTTCAGCAGGGTCGTGAAACATAAGAATACAGAAATACATAAGATACATAAAATAATACAAAATATACATTACAAACAGGTAAAAAAAAACAGAAAAAACATATTTACAAAGATAGGGGAATAATATTTACAAATATTAATCAGAATGAACGAGGAAACCAAAAGGCATAAGTACATGAGTATAACAATCATTGAACAGCTAATATGCACATTAATTATAAATCTAGTATGGTTAGCTTCATTATTTCCTTTTTAAATATCTAACGTCGTGTATAATTCGTAAATGAATAGGTAGAATGTTGATTTATAACATTTTATTCACCATGGATACATAAATATGAAATATGAAATTTTATGTGAAAATGTTATAAATCAAACTAGGGACAAAAAATTAATGAAATTAACTCTCCTGTCCATGTGGATATCAGGATTTAGATTACTAGAAGTATGAACTTGAAATATATGCAGACATAAGGCACACTTTTTTTTTGATATATCTGCTATTTTAGACAAATTTGTCAACAATTAAAGATGACAATTTTCAAATCCTGCATATTTTCTTTTCTTTTTTTTTCTGTAGTTTTTTGCCATAGAAAATGAGTAAGTGAACATTATGTTTTAATCTCCGAATTTGGAGAAGAAAGTGAAAAGAGGAACCAGATTTCCTGCATGACTTTAAACTCGACTTGGATTTTTTGAGGCATTCGCATTTCCGATATGACAGTTAACAAAATGCTTGTGTTTCGGATGTGACACTCTTGTTAACAACAATTCTTCATATTATAAAGAGAAAAGAGGTATTCAATAAATGTTACTATTTTGATTTCAAACCATGACGTGACACAGGTAACATCAACAATCCTAATGATGTACATGAGTTCTTTTTTAACAGCAAGCAAAGAAACTTGTACGTGAATGTTGATTCTGCATGTCTACTATTAAATATTTCTTGGAAATTTTCACTGTAAACAGACAAACTTAGAAACAAACTCCTTTTAATATTTGGTGTACGTACATTTTGAGAGATAAAAAAGCAAAAATAAGAAGGATTTGATACTTCACTACCAGTTCCCTATTGTGGTTTTCAATGGCTACGCGCGAAATCAACAAGACTTAACCTACCCCACGCTAGGGGCGCCCTTCCCATGTACGAAATTCAGCGTTTCATTGATCGCTGTACAAAACCGGCGCAGTGTCAGTCTTCCCCTTGTAGTGTCTTTGCCAGAAGTCATGTCCAAATTGCAATTTGTTGATTATTTGCTGCAGAGAGGGGGTTCAAGCTATCATTCTGCATGTTTGGTCTACTCCTATAGCTGCGCTCATCTGGACTCTGGTAAGTACCTTATTCAAATTAATGTACAATTGTCAATATAATTATAATATGAGTATGATATTGTCATTGTCATTGACAGTGTCAGACGTGTTAAAAAAAAAGACTTGGAGACATTATTTATTGGCTAGCCTCCCTATCCTAGCCCAATTACAATTATATGAGCCATTACCATTTTGCTAACACTAACAGTGGTCAGAGTCCAAAGTGGGCATTTGGAAAAAATTGTGTGGTATAATTCTATAAATAATTTATAAATAATGAAGACAGTCACGTTAATTGACCTTTGACCTTCATCTTGACTGTCTAGCTACACTACAGACCTCTACACATTTTGTTGTACAGGTTGTCATAGACTAATCATACAATAACAACGCTATTATAATTTGTTTTGGTCCTATTTAACTATTTGGACTCTGGACCACTGTTAGTGTTAGCAAAATGGTAATATGGCTCATATAATTATAATGGTGCTCGGATAGGGAGGCTAGCCAATAAATAATGTCTCCAAGTCTTTTAAACACATCTGACACTGTCAATGACAATGTCATACTCATATTATAATTCTATTACAAATTGTACAATTAATTTTGATAGGTACTTACCAGGGGCGTCGATCACGGGGGGATGGGGGAGGGGGGGGGGGGATATATCCCCCCAATATTTCAGGTGGGGGGGGGGATGGCCTGTATTATCATCCCCCCCCCCCCCCCAATATTTGGGGTTCAAAAATATATGATAACATTAGAATTAAGAAGGATTGCCCCTCTCATGAATGGAATTTTTTACTATAGTCTTCTTTAAACCACTTTTTGATAATGCAAACGACCCAAATCCAAATTTGTCCGGGGCTAGCGCCCCTAGAACCCCTATTAAGGTTATTTGACCAGTCCCAGCCCTGTACTCATTAAATAGTTTTATTCAGGACTTAATCTCTCTTTCAGGCAATCCTGGCCCACTGTGCGTCTGCGCTTCGCTCACTAAAATTGAGCTAACTATTCAATAGGTAATTGTATTTCTGGATATTACAAATCCCAAAGCTTCCGGGGGCTTCGCCCCCTAGTCCCCCAATAAGCTTTCCAATATGGGTATCCCTTGACTTATTCTATTCAGGGTTCCATCATGATGATTGCAATCGACAGTATTTTCTATCATACTAAAATTCATCCATACTTGGACAGTGCCCTCATCATAGCAGGAGCTTGCAATGTACACTCAATAATCTTCCAATCTCTAACAGCTAAATCAAAAGCCATAGTTAACTCTATATTTACATATAGACAACATATTTATATCTGGATATTACAAATCACAAAGCATTCCGGGGGCTCCGCCCCCCTGGACCCAATAAGCTTCCCAATATGGATATCCCATGACTGATGCTATTCAGGGTTCCATCAAAATGCTTGCAAATATGTATCTATCAGGATAAAGTTCATATTGGACATAGCCCAGCTCATAACATAATAGCTTCCAATGTCAACACTTAACAATCTTCCAATCTCTAAACAGCTGAATTCAAAAGCTTTGGGCCCCCCCCCCCCCCCCCCCCCCCCCCCCCCCCCCCCCCCAAGCCATAAAAACCCGGGGACGCTGCTGGGTTGTCGCTTCGCTCCCTCGTCAGAGCTGGTCAAAAATGACGAATCATCCCCCCCCCCCCCCCCCCCCCCCCCCAATGGCGAGAAGAAATCGACGCCCTTGGTACTTACCACAGTCCAGATGAGCGCAGCTATAAACACATGTGCCATTCAAACATAAACATGGATGGAATATCAAACAGCATTGTTTCATAAACCATAATCAATGCATTCAGCCATGTGCTGTTTCACAACAATGTACAGGCACGCACAATGTCTTGTGACTTTTGAATTGGGCCATTTTGTCTTTAATCTGTGTTCATTCAGCCATACATTGATGAATATCTCTGATTTTCACACAAAATGTACATAACAAATGTACCAATATTGTGGTAAGATGACATCGTCTCTACATTTAAGAGTTATGAAATTATGAGGCAGTTCTTTAGAGGGGGTAGTTATTTTTTGTATATTGTTTACAATTGTGTGAATGTAGTGTTACGACCTTCAATCAGATTGGCTCATTTTAAATAATTTTTTCTTTTAGGCAAATTTGAATTGAAAAAAAAACCCCACCAAAATGCAAAACAAATACATGTTCAATATTGTACTCCTTTTTGTTTGAGGGGGGGGGGGGGGGGGGGGGGGGGGGGGGGGGGTAAATGCGCTACTTTTAGTATAGACTGACAAACAGACCTCTTCAAAATACACTTTGAACATCAAACGCTTACACATTTATTATTGTACATGTATTGATGTGCACACGTGCTATAATTCTGTTTAGGATCACATTCACCAACTTCTTTTGTTTTGTTTTTTCCAATCCACCATTGTGTCAACTCTGCGTCATTTCAACACCTTATATCGCTCACACAAAGCGAAAATGGCCGCCGAAGGCGGCCCTTTCTGCGAGTCCTTTTAACCGTACCTACAGTTTTCGTTTGTAATTGTATGCCGCCATCGCGTGTGCGGGTATACACAAACATCGTGACTTCTATCGGTTTCACTGCATTTACAATCAATCATTCAATCACTTAAAGGGTAAGCGCGAATTTTTAAACCAATATGGAGAATTGTAAATTCGATGCCTGCTGGTACAATATTAAGCCTCTTAGGTGGGTAGCAGGAACGGAACATCTTAAAGGTCCTGTTAACAATTCGCCAGCCAACGTTTGAAAAGTTGCGAGTCTTATATGAAAGAAAATGTCATTTAAGAGCTTGCCTGAAAACAGGGCTTTTGGAATCTTCTTTTCGTGGAGTTATACTGTTTGTAAGAACTCTCAATAATGAAATGCCGGTCCGTCCTTTTATTTTGATTTACGAGCCTTCGCGCATTTTATGGTTTTGCTCACGTAATTGCTTTAAGGCGGGCGCGGCAAGCCAATGTCCACAAGTGGCGGTTATATCACAACAATGGCGAAAGCGAAACATTGTACTACAACTACGACAAACTTGTTCATTCGTAATCATGATATTCGAGACTCTTATCGTGGCCATATATGGCAGAGTATGTTGGTAAAAAATAACTTTACGTGAATAACTTCAACATTGTTGAAATATTATTTTATATCTATCAGTCAACAAATTTATTGGCCGGGATGTATCACGTTAAAGAAAGGGTTTTTTTATTTGTATTCGTGGTCGATTTTTATTCGTAAATCCCTAAGTTCAGCGGTTTTCGATCTAAAATGTTACGTGAGTGTCATAATTATTCATTCGTATCTATCTACTTCACAAGTTAAAATGATTTATAAATAGTGGATACTCCCTAATAACTGAATATCTTACTAATGGAACCTGTTCGGCATGTATAACATGCATAATGTACATGTATGGTTTGAATTTATAGCCTGCACTTGGTTGGAAGGCCACGTCCATGATGAGTATGTGCATGTGAAAACATGGTTACAACAACCATAGGTAAAATACGAAAATCAAAGAAAATCCAAACATCTCTGTATAACATAACCATTATATAAATGAGTCATTGTGTCAAGTTAGTATTGTAGCACTCATATTACCAGTTTAATTGATTTTTGATGCTGCGTACAAATGCAGTGAGTGTGTTTTGCACTCAGCTCTAGGCTTTGGAAATTGTATGTGTTGTTTGCAATTGCCCATAGGTGTTGGTTGTTGCCAACATTTTGTCAAAACATTTTTTTTGGTCTGGCATAAACCCCCCCCCCCCCCCCCCCCACTGACCAAAACTAATTAGATACAAAAATAAAACAACACAACAAATAACATGAGTGTTCTTTGATGTACTTCATCAAAACATTTTATCAATAGCTGTAATTCATTCGTCTAAATCATATAGGATTTAATTATGTGTTATTTGGGTCCTCCTAAATGAGTAAAATCGTTATTTCAAAATAGAATAAGTTATGTATTTGAATTAACTATTGATACTCAATCCTCACACTAGGTACCATATGTATTGCACTGCATTATACATGCATAATTGCTTGTTATAATTAGAGCCTCAGTTGGTCTATTTATT
>JBAMJV010014700.1:0-29385 GCA_037951105.1 Echinarachnius parma
TGGACATAGCGCCTCATTAGCATATCGGACGATTACGTCATATGACTGCTACATTCATTGGTGGGTGAACGTACGTACAGTATTTTGTACGTACATATTTTTTAAACATATTTGTTGTGCGCTTAACATTATGGAGATCAAATATGTTTAAAATCATGTAACGTTAGTGTTTTTTATTTTATTATAATCGAGAACAAAACTGCTGATCTAGAGCGATTTCCGCTCGAAAGATACTGCAATCTACCTATTTCCGATAATGGACAAGTCCAAACTTTTAGACCGCGTATGCTCATGAATAATTCATGACGCTTGAACTTGAGCGCGCTGTGCGCGCGTTAGCGCAGAAAATTGATTTAAGGACGTAAATATTATATGATTATACTTTGTACATATTGTATATAACCATGTGACATTATTCAATGAGACATTTCTTAAATTGTTATCCTCAATACCCTTGTTACGGGTGAAAGGATATTAATAAATTTCATTTCATTTCATTTCATTTTCATTTCATTTTATTTCATTTCCCCAGTTATGTTTGTGCTCATCCGAACTGCGCAGGTTGGTCAGATGACGCATGAATGGCTTTGCGCGTATCTAATTGTGACGTATGAATACGTTTACGCACCTCTGCTTCAAATCATAAACAAGGTTGTTTATATTTTGATGACATTCAATTATGGCATGAATTTTTTTTTTGCCTACCTCCCTTTTAGATAGGAAGTTCAAAACGACAAGGAAGGTATGTTTTTTCATGTCATCTCAAAAGCCTAATACATTTCCGTTTACCCATGTTTGACTGTTAACTGTGTTGTCTTCACTGAGAATTGTTGTAAATGGGTACTTGACCAAATTTTAATCAAAACAATGTAAGAATGTAGGACTCTAGAGATGGCATTTGAGTTCATATTGAGCATACGTTGTGACAAACACACGCACCTTCATTTATCTTGGTTCAATCCATTGGCAACAGAGGCCCAAACATATTTTGTTTCCAAGAGGCAAAAGATCTATTCTATCATCAAATTGGCAATATTACACTCACTATTTTGTTATAATATTTTTTCAAGGTGATGTATTTCATTATGAATGCAACAAGAAACATTTCCTTTTCATTTTCGGGATCAAATACTGCCAATTTGATAATAGTGTTAAGTCAGCAAAATGTTTTCCAATTTGAGGATTGCCCGATCATTTGCATTTCAAGGTTTCGCGTGAGAAAACAACTGTACATTGAATTGCAACAAATTTGGGCACAAATTGTGCAGATATTTGTTCTCTTACTTTTGACTCGTGTTAAACATTTTCACTAATACTAAGCATGATTTTTCCAAGAATTGTTTTTACACTGTGAAACTCTATCAGTGGGTTAATTACCCCTGTTTCAGGGTTCTGTTTTTTTTTCTATGTTTCATTCTTTTTTGGGACGCAAAGTACATCGCGACAGTTTACAGCATATCAACCACTGCAACAACAAACAAATGCAATCTACAATCAACACTATTATAGATCAAGAATTATTTTTTCATTGGGAGGGCAGACTAATAATACAACTCCCCTTTCCTGATTTTGCTTCCTCCAGTAGGCCTATCACTTTTTCCACAATTATGTCAAGTTTGGCGAAAGAACCTGTCCGGCGGTGTGGAGTTTAACACACCAAATACCACATGGGGGCGCTGCAAGTAAAACACACACAAAATAAACACCGACACATGGACCGTCCTTTGTGAATATTTCCCCACCCTATCACGGCAATTTTGGCAAGTTTTGTGAAAGTGACATGGGTTTTGAATGTACAACATAGGTTTTATGAACCCACCCCATCATTGCATCCCTGGATAGGTTCCCGACCAGATTTTGTGGTCTTACGATGTTTTCTGCCGCATGGGGGCGCTGCTAGCACAAAAACGAGCACACGAACCCCCCATTTTTATAGTTTTTCTGTATTCAGTAACCCTTTCTCTATAATTTTGGCAAGTTTCGTAAAAGTGACATGGGTTTTGAATGTACAGCATAAGTTTTATGAACCCACCCCATTAGTGCATCAATGGATAGGTTCCAGACCAGATTTTGTGGTCTTACGATGTTTTCTGCCGCATGGGGGCGCTGCTAGCACAAAAACGAGCACACGAACCCCCCATTTTTATAGTTTTTCTGTATTCAGTAACCCTTTCTCTATAATTTTGGCAAGTTTCGTAAAAGTGACATGGGTTTTAAAATATATAGGATAAGTTTTATGAACCTTGCCCATTATCCCACCCCTAACATAAAACGTCCCTGAGAAGGATTTTTAGGATATTGGTGTTTTCTGCCGCGTGAGGGCGCTGCTAGCAAGATTGAAAGCATACACCTCCAACTTTACATTTTTTTTTCCTCGTTTTGGATACCTTTCTCTACAATTCTCCCAAGTTTGGAGAAAATTACGTGGATTTTGAAAGAATTATGGGGATTTAAGTTTGCTATTGGACATTTTGTTGCCTATCATGGCCTTGATCCTGTAACGCTATCATTCTATACTGGACGTCAGATTGCCATATTCTTCAGAGTCCCGTAAAAGAAAAAACAAGCACACGAACCTATGGTTTTATTTGCATATTTGGGCTTCGGATGGGTCAAAGTTACGGTATGGAAAGTTTGAAGAAACTGACATGGACTTCACTTTAACTGGGGAACGTCCTTAATGGGAATTTCAGTGCAAAACTTTTCAATATGAAACACCAATGTCATTATTTACTCTTCACTAATATTATCACCAACTCATAATGCATGCTCAACCACCACTATCATCATCGTCAACATCATCGTCATCATCATCGTCAACATCATCGTCATCATCATCATCATCATCATCATCACCATCGTCATCGTCATCATCGTCATCATTGTCATCATCGTCATCACCATTATCATCATCATCACCATCGTCATCATCACCATCGTCATCATCACCACCCCTATTGGCATCGATCATCACCATCTTTGCTATAGCATGATCATCGTCGTTATTCGTCATCGTCATTACCATTACCATTATAATTATCAACACCGTCAATACCGGCATAATCATCACCGTTACCACCATCATGATCGACATTGCCATCTTTCCTGTCATGATCATCGCCTTCATTATAAAATTAATTGTTCAGTGTCCCCAGACCCTGACAACTAACGAAATGTAATATTTTAATCCAGGAATTTGTTTGTATTACATAATCATGAATGGCTGTTGTCATGCTATAAGTCTAGGATATATTTTGAACTAAAATTTATTTATATTTATCCAATCCGTTATGAATAAGAGACAAAACCATTTGGATTTCTATAAGTTAAAGTTATCTAAATTAAAATATATTTTGACGTCTAAAGGATGTAAATTACTTTTTTTTAATCCAAACGGGAATTATGAGACTGACAATTCCTTTGGATTTGAACTTAAAGGGACGTTTTCCCCAACATATAATCACCTTTGATTATGTTCTCTAAACATTAAAACACAATTTCATGCAAATACGACCAACATTTGCCTTTTGAGCAAGGGATGAGCATTATTCAAAGTCACTCGCTGTACGGGATAATCCCATTCATCGCGAACAACATGGAGGCTGCCATTGATATATATGAAACTCGGATCGCTCTAAAATGTGACGTCAAACCCGAACTACTCTTTTTGTTGGCTCACGTTTTGCCTTGTGTTTTTGCACAAACCCCGCGAGCTGCGAGAGCTAACAAAAAGAGGCGGAGCTTGTTTGTTCGGGTTTGACGTAGCATTTCGGCGCGAACAAAATCCGGGTTTCAACAAATATAATGGCAACCTCCACGCTATACGCGATGAATGGGATTAGCCCATACAGCGATTGACTTTGAATGATGCCCCTCCTTTGTTCAGAGGGCAAACATTGGACATATTTGCATGAAATTATGTTTTAATGTGTAGAGAAATTAATCAAAGGTAAATAGATGATGGGGAAACTTTCCCTTTAAGAGTGTATTCCTTCACACATGAATGCACACAACACGCATTTTATAAACATACACATTTACAAAATGACATGATTTTATTTTGTATCTTTGCTGAACATGAACACGACGAACATGTAACACACATATTAATTAGTATATCCCTTATCGAAAGATTGTTGCATTAGGAGTGTACACAACAAGAAAAAGAATAGTTTTGACTAGAAAAGACGTTTGCCGGTGAATAGTTCATTTTGTATTGCTGACGTCACGCATAGTTCACCTTTTCCCGGGGAAAAAAAGGAACTATGCTTTTTTTTTGCCCCCCCCCCCCCAAACAAAATAAATAAAAACAAAACAAACAAAGCAAGATCATATTGATTTTTTGCCCACTCAGGGAGATGCGTGTTATAACAAACCTCTCAGCGAGCGGATGTCTTGTTTTAGCTTGCGATAGATGCTCGACCAGCTTTTCTAAAGAGTAATAATATTTATAAAGAAATTCAGAATATTTTTACCCGTGAATATCAATAAGTTCCAAGGAATATTCTAGAGATGCATTTCATGTATAACATGGCGGTATTCGAATTTAAAAATTCCGAAAATGGGGCACAATTTGCATCGTTGATCTTCAGTGGCCGCGACAGTAATTCGTCATTCGACAATTAAATTGCAGCGGTGCACTGCACTGCATGCACCGTGTGACGTGCATGTAATTCCCCATTTTGTATAATTATAAAGCAGGTTAATTATTCACATTGCTGCGCGTGTTTTGCATTTGGGCGCGCAATAGTTATTAATGCGCGTATAATCATGAATGGAAATACGCGCTCTGCGCTAGGACTATTACGCAAAGGGGGTCAGTGTCACAAACAGAACACAGTAAGTGATGGTGCCATGATCAATGGTTTGTTTTCCTTTATATTATACTTTAATTTGATTTAAATCATTTATTACAGAAGTGTCCAAGGAACGATACAGGTGGAAGGGATATAAAACAAATATACAATGACTCATTCTCGGAACAAGCTAAAACTATTCGCTCTCAGGAACATCAATAGTTCTATTCTCCCTCGGTCCGATGGCCCTCGGGAGAATAGTATACAACTAACGAATGGGCTTATTGTGATAGTCAAATCTAATACCGAGGTGGGCTCAAAATGATTATTACCCGAAGCGTAGCTGAGGGTAATAGTCATTTTGAGCCCACAGAGGTAATAGATTGCCTATCACAATCAAGCACATTCGTTAGTTGTTTTATATCACTCATCAATATCAGTGATTGTGTTCAGCTATAGCAAAATAAGTGAAAATCTCTTTAATATTTCATAAAATCGCTTGTAAATTTTGATATAAAAATCAATCGACATTAATGAAGCCAGTATGAGCCTCCAGAACCACGGCGCATCTAATACGCTTAAAGTCATTGTTATTTTGCGCATACAATCACAAAGACGCAAAACTGAGTGCGCACCAACGCGCTGCCGCTGGCAGTTGCGCACATACGCGATGAATGCGTGCTAGCGCTCCCACGGATGTGCTTATTGGCTGTCTTGGCGTTCTTCTTCCTCGGGTGTTAGTTTTTACCAGCAATGTCAATCCCGTGACTAGAACGTGTGCGCCATAGAGTACTGCACAAATTTGATCGCGTGTGCATTTTACTAAAATACATGATCTATGGGACGAACGCGTAACGAACTTTTAGTGTTAGTTTTTGCCATCAAGCCCGGTCACGTGATTGCGCGGGGATTGCGCGTGTTGTCCAAAACTATCATTTGTCAAATACAATGGTAAAACGATCTTATGAGGGATATAATATTATTTGATGTTCCTTCGATGCGAATAGTTTTAGCTAGATCCTCGAGTGTCATTGTATATGGGCAATTCCGTGGTAACGGAATTACAATTCAGAGAAATTTTGCTCATTCTTTTTCATAATATGGATTAGTCCTATGACCTAAAGGCTTATCAACACTTTAATAAGTTCTGGAGATATACCTGCTGTCATATAGAAACAAAAATATGGAAATTTCATACATGAGGAAAGTGCTAGCACGTATGATACGTCGGTAACGGAATTACGGCAGAGAATGGGCCTTTTTTCCCACCTTCAACTTTCACATGAATTCCTTTGAAATTTAAAAGACATTTTGTGTAGATTTATTTTAAAATTCATTGATATGGGTGTCAACTTCATGATAACATTAATTTTTTTCCTTTATGTTCATCTTGTTTGGTCGTAACTGACCATGTTTCCAAAAAAGGCAGCGGTAACGGAATTACATAAATGGTAACGGAATTACGCCTTCTGAAATTTGCCTTAAAAAGTTTAATTTTTTGAATACCAGATAAGCTAAAATCCCTTTAAAGTGTTATTTTTATGTTCAAACATTTATAAAAAACCAAAATGCAAGATACTTTTATGCCAAATTATGAAGTAATATTTGAATACGCCTGCTTAATTTGTTAATTTGGTAACGCAGTGTGAAATTTCTAAAAAAATAACTATTTGTATTTGCGAAATTCAAGTCAGTCTTCGTTTACAAGTCCTTGTTATCAAACTCTGCAGTCCTGGCTCAAATCAATGGTCACATATTTCTCTATTTATACTAGAAAGCTATCTAATGAACATGGTAACGGAATTACACTAGTCAATTATCCACAAATTCTTCTAAACTATACGTATCCATTGGATAAATATCACTTCTACCAAAGTATTTCATACACATATACTACAAAAACACTTTTTTGATCATGTACACTTCCTTATATTATGCAATTTGGGAAGATTGGGAAGCAAGTGCTTAGCAGAACAATAAATCAAAGTCAGATGTCAAATGATGCATGTATCAAGGGTAACATGAATTGCTTGAAGTATATATCATGCAATACAAAATGTGTACAACTTGATTTTAGAATTCAGAAAACCCTTGGAAGACTTATACATTGGACATGTACTAACAAAGTATGTAACCATGCTGGTAAGTTTAAAGGGGACCACCAGGCAAAGGACAACACATTATTATATGTTTTGGTACCGTTTTGTGATATCAAATAGATACCCAACATTTTGCAAAGGGTTGTGTAATTCATAAACAAATCAATTAATTTCCACCACTTACGGAACCACTGCTATTTCCTGGTTCCATACGGGCCAAGCATTTGCGAGTGCGTCAATGCTTTCACGCGTACGTCAATAGAATCCCGGATGATTCGTTCGCTCTGCACAGAGCGCTTTGGCTCTGCACGCATATAGTCTTCGCAATTCAGACCGCATGAAAGCATGGTTGAGAATGGTGATGCTTTTTCCAATTATATATTTTTTTCTGAAAACATATTTTTGTGAGCTTGTTGAAGGAATGGAATACTAAAGATGTTACCTTTCTATAATAAGAATATTATTTTTGGGTGGTGGTACCCTTTAATGGCCAGCACGGATAGGGTTCAATCCTATTGTCTGAATGTTAATACCAATAATTCTTGGAAGTTAAAAGCCAGGAAACTAATTAGTATGTTATGAGTAATTATATGAAGGAAAGTGTATCTCTTCTGTCCATTTGTGGCTCATTGAGGGTATCTATGATATGCTATTAGACCTGTAAATAATGTCTACCTGTATGCCATCTACTAAATTGTTCTAAATTAAACTCATCCATCTGATCAAAATCACTACTACTGAAGAATACTACCAAGACACTTTTTTGATCATGTACACATACTTGATGCAATTTGGACATAATAAATTGTTAGAAGCATGTACAAGTTCTACATTAATTTATAGTCAGAGGTCAGGTGGTATCAGGGATACAATTAATTGTTTGTAGTATATTATGTAATGCACAATGTGTACAACTTGATATTAAAGATGTTCAAGTTTTAAAAATCCTAAACCTATTTATAAATTGTACTAACAAAGTATGTTACGATACTGACAAGTCAAATGGCCAGCAAGGATAGAGTTCAATCTTATTGTCTGAACTTTAATTCATCAGCAATAATACTGGCAAGCTACATTTTAAAGCCAGTGAATAAGTTAGCATGATACATGCATTTATATGCAGGAGAGTATATATCTATTCTGTCCGTTTGTGGCTCTTTTACATATCTAAGACCTGTGAATAATGTAATTGGCCCGAATTCTCAAATCAGTAGCTCAACTTGAGCTTGGCTTAAAAAGACAAAACCTACCGGTAACAATATTCACCAGTAGACCTATTGTGTAGTTCCTGTATGGTGCTATAATATTTGAATGGTTTCCTTTCATTATCTAGTCAATCCCTTGAGTTCTGATATTAGGCAACAGGGCAATGGGCCCTTTGAAATATAGCCGAAGTATAGTCTGTCATCAGCCCAATTGTGTCTGGATCATCCTGGACATTTGCAGGTGACCTCTTATAATATTGACAGAATTTCAAAGGGCCCATTGTCTTAATGCTTTTAAGCAGAAGCAAGGGATTGATTAGATAATGAGATGAAACATTATACTCAATACTCCTGCTGGCGCAAAGTGGTACTGGTAGTCTTGGTCTTTTTAGACCAATCTCAAGTTGAGCAACTGATGAGATTTCAAGCCAAAGTCATCTACTATTTGGCCAACCATACTTCTCTGGTACTGTTTGGTTCAATAATTTGACAGTAATGTTACTATCCACAGCTTTTATCACTTGGCCAATTAATTTTTTGGCATTGTTTTCTTTGCAGTATTGAACTACCACCCATTTTAATTTGAGGTCCTCCATGCCGCTGCTGATGACATTGCTAATATAGACTGTGTTGGTGCTTTTTCCTCTGTTCTGAGTGTTCTTGCTGTTATCTTGGACACTATCTTCCTCAATACTACCTGCAGTCTTAGACTTCAACAAGGGGAGGGTGTTGGGGTTGGGTGATCTATTTTTTATTTTCTTGCCAAAGACTGCAAGATTTTGTTTGTTTATACTTTGTGAAAACTATGCCTGACATATATGTTTAATAGATAAACTGTTTCTCAACTATTTTTATGGCAAAAGAACAGAAGGTCATAAGAGAGGATCTATCTCATTTGATATCTTCCTTTATATTCATAATTTGTTTTTTACTCATCAGAAGTTGGATTTTGTTTTTCCCCCTGTATAGCAGGTGGATTTCCTTTCTTTCAAAAACTTCCTACCCACTTTGAAGTCAAATTAATGTTGCGTCCCCTACTGATGTAATTCAGTTACCGGTGTAATTCCGTTACCATGTAATTCCGTTACCGATGTTTTCATAGAAATGGGTGAAGATATTAAAGAATTGGGTGTTTGGGATTTCAAGGACACATATTTTAGCATTGGATTTACAATTACAGAATAATTCATCAATATTAAAGTTCTTTAAAAAAACTTTCTTGGAATTTCGGTAACGGAATTACATACAAATTGGAGTAGATTTGGTCATTCTGTCCAGCAAATATTGGTTCCGGTTGGAACAAGTGCTTTACAAAATAAGAAGATTATCCATATACTAGTATAACTGCAGAGTATACAAAGGAATAAGTTCAGGGATCAATGATTTATTGATTTGGTATTGAATTTAGTAATTTTTTCAATTCTGAAGCCTAGAAAGCCCAAAAAGTTCAAACACTGCTTTCAGAAAAACAGATTAAGTTATTCACAAACGGTCTCCTATTCACTAATATATAGGACGTTGTCCACCCAAAACATGCTTTGATATCGTATTTCATAAACTTTTAAATTTTCCATTTTTGGCCTCTCTCATCCGGAATTGCCCATATTTGTATACTGTGCTTATTATAAAAATTATGCAAGCCTACAAAGGAGACGGTGACAAATTAAGACCTATTTCTGTGTATATATTATCTACCAATGAGTGAATTGCGAAAGTCAACAGTTTCAAGAGGTGATAAACTTGAATTTCAAATGTACCTGCGCCGAGTGCGCTGCTTATATTACCAGGAACAGGCAAACAACAAAAATACAATTAGTAACTTGATGGTTAGGATTTCATGCTTGTAATACGAGTGATTTAATCGACTGTTGCTATGACGGGATGAGTTATACCTCGTGCAAAGTTTTCTTCAGGTTGAAACGGTCAATCACAGAACTTTCGTAAATCATTATGAAAATGTAATTGTTAATTTTGTTACAATATGTACGATTTCGATCTTCTTGACTAAAATGTTTACCTTGTGACTTTGTGTTTGATATAAAACAAGGTTAATGCGATTGCATTCAGCTTGTGTGTTAAAAAGATCATGTACCATATTGATCAAAATGTTTATTTTTAAAATTCCGAATTCAGAATGTGAGCTAGGCCTACTTGTGTTTGATATAAAATAACAGTAAGGTAAATATATCACATTATTTAGAAACTTCATCAACAAAATATAAATAATTAAACAACAATAGGTACTACTGCATGATCACTTAAATTAATAAACCCAGTATACAGGGTAAACAATACCAACTTTTTACTTTAAAGGAAATTAACTGAATTTGAATGATTACAGATACACTTTTACATATTATGTAAAAGTGTATCTGTAATCAAGCAAATTCAGTTCTGGAAATACTGTTGTATATAACTGTATTATTATTATCTTCTTTTACAATAACTATAAGCACTAAAGGCCTAAAAGTACTAACCGTTCAAATAATATTGATTTCACAAGTAAATCGCCGTCTAGTTTTCCAAAGTGGTTTCATAAAATAGTCGTTTCATAGCAACATGCCAATAATAGATCTACTATGGTTATCGATCAATATCAATCTTAGACATGGGTTTACATAACAAGTTGTATAGTGGGATTAGAAATTAACATTGCAACAAAAGGAATATAAGCAGCAATGTTATGTACACTTATCTCATATGTTATTTTTGTTTTATCTTTGTGTAACACAAATTTCATTTTTTTTCCCCCATTATCTGATAAAGAAAAAAGTTACAAACAATACAAAATTTAGGTTTCATTTATAACAAGCGAATTGTTAAGATATATATACATCCGTAATACATAATACCATGCTACAAATATCTGGTTTTATATTCGTCCGACTACAACATAATACGAATTCAGCAACTTAATTATTCTAAATATTTACATAATCATCGAAAGATTTTTTCTAATTCGATACCAGTGATTTAAAAATGGTATGTATATGGTATATCCCTCGCAAAGGTGGCAACCCTGCCATTACAATACCTGGTGGTGATGCAGGTTTGTTGTGCCCAAAAAAGATTTTTGCTTATTACGCCACTGCTAAACGGGTACAATACTCGTAAAACACGTACAGGGTATATTATTGATATTGTGTTATTGTGCTCCTCACATGGAATCTAGTAAGTGGGACTGTTGTAAACTATTGTGAATTTGTTAAGACGTTGCTGCTTCGGTTTTGAAATTGGGTGAAGTACCCATGAAAAATACATACTTACTTTTTACTTTTTTTTGTACCCAAACTTTACATAACATCATTCATGTGGTGATGTAACGCCATTTTCGTCCCTATATTTGGGGCATCAGCTGACGTCATCATACTTCTAACTTCAACATCTAGTCTAGGAGCCAGGACCAGCAAAAACAAAAGTCGTGGTGTTTCGGGGGTGTCTCTGGAACAGTTCTAGCCTTGATGTACAGTTGATTTCTGGTAGCAACACTATTATTTCTATCAATTAATTATGCAAATTTATGCAACAAATCCCCCTTTTGTCTGTAAATCACTAAATATGGTTCAGGATATGCTTATTTTGTGCATGAATATTTTGTATGACTTAATTAACAGGTTTTCAACATTAAAAATTGCGACAGCCAAATTTTCCTTATGTATTTATTTTTTTATTTTTTATTTCTTATGTATTTCTCTCTTTTTTTCGACTTATGTTTTGTATTGTTTTTTTCAATGGAATTCACGGCACAGGTTCATTAGGGCACGTTCTGGGTCACTAAATTCATGTAAATGTTGTTCTTTTTTTTTTTTATTGGTATTAGTCTTTTTTTAAGGGACTATAGTATGTTAGCGTAGGAATTTATGGTACAGGTTCATTCATGGGTGGGCTATATAATTTATGTTAGTGCCCTAGTGTACGTTCTGTTCATTAAATGTATGTAAATGTCGTTTATTCTGTTAGTCCTTTTTAAGGGTCTATAGTATTGTGGCGTAGGAATTCATGGCACGGATTCATACAGTGTTTAAAGTGTAATAGTATGACATGGGACTAGTGGACATTATTTGTAAATAACTCATGCATGGGCTGCGTCGGGGAAGATAGGGTGGGCAATTCTTTCTTCTTCTTTTTTTTTAAGCTGAAAAAAAAGGGGGAGGAGGAGCTGCGAGATAGCATTCTGGTTCTTTTTTTTTTTTTTTACTTGATCGTCATGTCGTATGGTGGGTTATATTTGTTATATGGTTGGGTTGGGAAGGGTGTGTGTGTGTTGTGTACGGGTTGGGGTCTGCTCACAGTCAATATGTTTGTTGATACGTTAGTTAGGTTTCGTTGCAGTTATTTTTTTTGTATAAACATGCTCACGGGGGAAACAGATTATGAGGTCAATTTAAAGACTTTGTATACATGTAAAATAAAATGGTGAATTTTTCTTGGATTACTTTAAATATTAGAGGGTTACGGAATAAGGATAAAAGAACACGCATTTTTTAATGGTGTAAATGTAAAGGAAGTGATATTTCTTTTTTACAGGAAACATATAGTAGGCTACTATAGAAGTAGAAGAACAGTGGAAAAAGGAATGGGGCGGGCCAATGTTCTTTAGCCATGGGTCAAAACCACAGTAGAGGTGTTCTTATTTTATTTTCTCCTCTTTTAGATTTTAAACGGGATGCAGTTGTAATAGATGAAAAAGGGAGGTACATTATATTTAAAGGGGAAATACAAGGGGTTACATTTTTGTTGGGAAATGTGTATTTCCCTACAAGAGATAAAGTACAATTACAGGTTGATTTTTTGAATAAGGTAGACAAAGGTATTTGTGAAGTTTTTGATAAGGATTATTCAGTAATATTAGGGGGAGATTTTAATACTGTAATGGAAGGGGGCATGGATTATGAAGGGCCAAACACAGTATTAAAATCTAGGTTTATTGAGGTATTAATAAGAATTTTGAATAAATATGATTTAGAAGATATATGGAGGAAAAGGAATCCTAATGCTAGACAGTTCACTTTTGTTTGTTTGTTTGTTTGTTTGTTTGTTTGTTTTATTTCTGCATTTTTTCAAAACAATACATAATCATAATTGTACAAAATGTATTTCAAATATTAACAATATAATTACAAGTGATAATTATACATAAAGAAAAGTACGACAAATAATTATCAATTTGAAGTAATAAATAAAGCACATAAACGCAGGAGACCGCCATCATGAGCTGTAAGCTTGAAATCGATGGCGGCCTCATAGGGACAATCAACGACACAAACTAATGCTTTTGTGTAGTATATATGCATGACTTTGATCAGATGGGTGCAGTGCAAGTGCATGTGCAAGTGGAAGTTCAATCAAATAGAATTCCGGTTATAATAAGTTTGGGGTTTAACTAAAAAATAAAATAAATATGTTTACATTTATATATAAGAGACAATGTTTAGTGAGTTACGACTCTGTATAGTGATACAAGGTGACGATTTAATGTTGCTTTAAATGAATAGAGGGTCAGGCATGATTTAATTATATTCGGTAAATTATTCCATAAATCGGGGCCGTGATGTCTAATCGATTTATGTGTAATTAATAACTTGGGATTAATCAAGTGAAAATTCCCGGAAATACGAGTTGGATAAGAATGAATTATATTATTATTACAAAAATAATTATTGAATGAGATTGGAAGTTGTTTATTTATGTACTTAAACATAAATACTGCAACTTGGAGAATATGCACGTCAGTAATTTTTAACGTTTCTAACTTTAAAAATAAGGGGTCTGTATGGGCAAGGAACGTTGATCCTGTACAAATACGCAAAGCTCTTTTTTGTAATAAAAGAATAGGGTCAAGTTTGGTTGCACCACAATTGGCCCAAACAATATTACAATATGCTAAATATGGAAATATTAATGAATTATACAATAAAAACAAGGCTTTATGTGGCAAAATAAATTTTAACTTATTGATGATTCCTACACTTCTAGAAATGGACATAATTACGTGATGCAATTGATCATTCCATGTTAAATTGTCATCAATAAAAACTCCTAAAAACTTAAATGTCTTTATTTGTTCAATTGGTATATTATCAATATCAATAATAATCGGGGCAGTATCCTTTAAATGAGAATTATAATGTTTAAAGTGCATACATTTAGTTTTGTTAATATTTAAAGAGAGTTTATTACATTTAAACCAATTAGAGACTTTAAACAATTCATTATTTAAAACATTTACCAAAGATTCTAATTTTTTATGAGAGCAAAAAATATTTGTGTCATCGGCAAAAAGAACAAACGACAATAGGGAAGATGTATTAGATAAATCATTAACATATAAAAGAAATAAAAGTGGTCCTAAAATTGAGCCTTGTGGTACGCCACAATTAACAGAGAGTAAATCCGAATCAAGGCCATTGAATGTAACGTATTGTTTTCTTTTTATTAAATAATCTTTAAACCATGAAAGGGCTTGGCCACGAATACCATAAAACGACAATTTATAAAGTAAAATATTATGATCAAGTGTATCGAACGCTTTACTAAGGTCTAAAAATATGCCTATTACATGTTCTTTGTTCGCCATAGCGTTAGTAATTTTATCATAAATTTGTATTAAAGCTTGGTCAGTGGAATGATTTTTTCTGAAGCCATATTGATTTGAATTCAATATGTTGTGAGTATTTAAAAAATCAAATAACCTATTATAAACAATTTTCTCTAAAACTTTTGATATACTAGGAAGCAAAGAAATAGGACGATAATTACTAATTTCATGCGAATCACCTTTTTTAAAAATGGGATTTACCTTGGCTATTTTAAATAAATCCGGAAAAACACCCTGTTGTAAAGATTGATTAAAAATATAAGTAAGTGGATCAGCAATAACGTGTATAATTTGTTTTAAAAGTGATGTACTAATTCTATCACAACCTTGAGATTTAGACATACTTAATAATTTAGTAATATTAATAATTTCATTAGAGTTAGTGGGACTTAAAAAAAGCGACTTTTCGATCCGATTAGAAAGAAAGTCTGTATAATGTATATTTATAGGCCTATCAATTTTATTTGCAAGTTGGGGGCCAATACTAGTAAAAAATGAATTAGAACAGTGAGCATAATTATTTGAATCTTCAATTATATTATCGTTTAGTGAAAGATCATCTTTGGGTAAAGAATCCTTTTTTGTCCCCATTACTTCTTTAATGACCTTCCAAGTAGCATAAGTATTGGAACTTACTTGCTTCAATTTATTTAAAAAGTGTAACTTACGTGATAATCGAATTAATTTCGTTAATTTATTACGATATTTTTTGTAAGTTTTTAGATTTATATCTGTGGGTTTTTTTAAGTGTAGTTTATACAAGCGATTCCTTGTACGTATTGACTTGAGTATACCTTTTGTTATCCAAGCGTTATTTGGCTTATTATTTTTACGTTTATTTTTAACTAAAGGAATATTCCTATCATAATAACTTTGTAATTTATTATTAAAATTTGTGTACGCAATATTTACATCGTTTACATTATAAACATCTACCCAATCCTCTACGGCTAAATTATGTTTAAGAAGTTCAATATTATGAGAGGTTTCTTTACGATACATAACATTAGTGGGTGCTTTACGAACAGATATTTCATGCTTGCATACAACAAATACTGGCAAATGGTCGGAAACCTCAGAACATAGTATTCCTCCAGTTACTTTATCTATAGATACGTTAGAAAAAATATTATCAATAAGTGTTGATGAGTGTACGTTTATCCTAGTGGGCTTATTTATATATGAACAAAAACCGTATGAATACATCAACTGAGTGAGTCTATCGGAATTAATATTACTACGAGGTAAAGAAAGAAAGTTTATATTAAAATCGCCAAGAAAATAAACATGTTTATTTTCTTCAGCTAATTTATATAAAGACGTTTCACAATGTTCAAAAAACAATTCAAAATTACTATTGGGGGGTCTATAAATCAAACCAATAATAACATTCTTCAATTTGTCATTATCAATTTCAATAAACAATACTTCTGCCTGCTCAAATTTAATATCATAACGAATTTTAAATTTTAAATTATCAGCTATATAAAACGCTACCCCGCCACCCCTCCTTCCATGACGGTCAGCCCTTATTAATGTATAATTGGGTATATTAAACAATTGTGGGGAGTTATTGTGTAACCAAGTCTCACTTATACCTATAACAGAGAAATTAAATTTTAAACTATAAAGGAGATTTTCAAAATATTCAAAATTTCTATTCAAACTTCTTGAATTAATATGTAATAAAGAAATATTATCGGGAGTATTCGTAAATCTATCATTAAATTCTAACGGTGTATAATATTGACTTTCATTTAAAGAATTATCAAATATATTATCAAATAATTTGGGGCGAGGGAAGTTTACAGCCATCGTCTCCATTAATCAAGGGAAAATCAAAATGACCGGAGAACGAAATTGGTATACATGTGTGCGTGTGCACGTGCAAGTGCGAGTGCATGAGTGTAAATAATTCAGCTTAGCTACTGGTGTATACATAATACAAATATTCGGAGCATGAAACGAGAACATGACATCCATCTTTACAAAGTCATGCGCACATGCGCCGAGCCCGACCACCACCCGCAAACTACGTAAGAACGTTACATAATACATAATGACGAATGAGATTGAGCGATTCAAGTTTCGTTTAAACATAATATCAATATACTGGGTAATCACCGGCGTAAATCCGTTCGGAAAGCACAATGCATTGGGGGGCGAGCAATTGTTCGCAAACAATGCTCGCCGCTCCAATGCACTGCGCCTCTCGAACAGACTCACGCCGGTGCTGGGTATGCATAATAGCACTACAAAGGTCGCCCTTAGTCCAAAGTCGTTTAGATTACTGGTTTATATCATGTAGTTTAGAAAAATTAGTAAATAAGTGTGAAATTTTGGTATCGATAACACCGGATCATTCGGGTATTAAATTGCAATTTCAGCATTTAGTGGATAAGTTTGTTTTTGGAAAATCGTATTGGAAATTTAATAATAGTTTATGTATGGATAAACATTTTGTTGAGGGGATGCATGATAGAATATTTGAATTGAAAAATGAACGGGGACCTAGGATTTCGAATAAATTAGTATTTTGGGATTTTAAAAATATGAAAATGAGGAAATACGCCATGAAATATTCACGTGAAAAGGCGAAATTCAGGAAACTTGAAATAGAGACGTTGGAGACTGAAATTAAGGATTTAAAAAATTTGTTATTGATAGTATTAAATTGAAAAAAGATAAGTTGAATAAATTGTATGATTTTTCTAGACAGGGCATTAAAGTTCGTTCTTGAGCAGCTTGGTTTGAAGAAGGGGAGAATAATATTCAGTATTTTGAACAATTGTTAAAAGTAAATAAGAGGAAAAGTGTCATTAGAGAAGTGTATAAGGAAAATGGAGAAATTACTAGAGATAAAAATGACATTTTAAAAGAGATAAAGAAATTTTATGAAAAATTATATTCTTTGAGGAATAATAGTGGTCAAAATAATGGTTTAATTTTTGATGATATTTTAAAGTTAAGTGAACAGAATAAAGAATTATGTGAAGGTAAAATGACGAAAGATGAGTGTTTTAAAGTTTTGAAAGAAATGAAATGGAATAAATCCCCTGGAAATGATGGTTTTACGGTGGAATTTTATGAAACATTTTGGCCCATATTAGGGGATTTGTTGGTAGAAGTATTGAATGAAACATTTGTAAGCAGATGGTAAGGGGGGAATTGACGGTATCTCAAAAACAAGGGACTATAACATTGATAGAGAAAGAGGGAAAAGATTCGACGCATATTAAAAATTATAGACCCATTACGCTGTTAAATGTAGATAACAAAATATTATCGAAGGTTTTAGCAGGGGCGTCGATCCTGGGGGGGGGGGGGGGGGGCAAGGGGGGCGGTCGCCCCACCAATAAAAATATTGGGGGGGGCGAACATATCATTTCGCCCCCCCCCCCCCCAATAATTCCAAAAATGAGTAAGAAAAAATTGTGTGATATAATGCCAAAGAGTGGAAAGACACATTTATCAATAATTAATCTTCAAAATAGCTGTTTTTTAGTTTAAAAAGGACTATACATCTCATTTTCGCCGCGCGCTTCGCGCGCATACAGTTTCCCATATTGCAAGTTTCATTTCGGTTGCGGGAACTCACATTTCGAAATGTATTGGGCAGTGTAATTTCTCAAACGCACACCTCAAACGAAGTTTATTAAACCCTCATCTATAACACGCCGTTACAGAAAATATAATAATCTGAAATAATACACTTTGCAGTCAATTCGGTCCTTATGCGCTGAACGAAAATCAAATTGGAATATCATGTCCCCCCACATTTGAAAGTGGAGGAGATTGCCCCCCTCTCTTTGTCATAATGCATGTTTGGTACCATACTTATAGACTTCATATAACGTGAACCAAATCGCACAATTTCACGCCCAAAAATACAAAAGCTCCCTACTGTGGGAGGGGGACAGCCCCTCCGACACCCTCCCCCGCTCGGTCGCTTCGCTTCCTCGCAATGTCTCCCCTCCACTCAAGTGGAGGAGTTGTTAAAGCCCTAGAGTATATCGATGGCACTAGAGTATACAGGATTACGTGGATCCATCTCATGCAACTATGCAAGGCTCAATCTCTTCTTCGCTATGCCCTTTAAGCATACGTTATGAGTAGGTTCACTATTTTATACAATTTTAACACGCATGATAGGAGTTCAAAATGTCTAAAATCTAAAAGCTTCCGGGGGCTCCGCCCCCTGGACCTCCATTATTGTCCCCGAATGTGGGTGCCCCCAAAGTCAGGTCTTCGAGCCATCAATACATTTTTAATGAGCGCATAATACAATTTTCGGGCATGCCAAATGTGGGTCACTCTCGAAAAAAACTCAAATTTCGCCCCCCCCCCCCCCCCCCCCCCAATCGCAAAAACAGATCGACGCCCCTGGGTTTTAGCAACTAGGATTTAAAAGGTTTTAATTGAAATTATTCATTATGATCAGGTGGGATATATAAAAGACAGGAATATTGGGGAAGCGCTTCGATTAATAGAGGATATAATTATTATTTTATTCTAAACATTTGGAGGGAAGGACAGGGGTTTCTGGTTGCGGTAGATTTTGAAAAAGATTTTGACTCTGTATCCCATCAATATTTATTGAAAGTGTTAAAATTGTTTGGTTTTGGTGATTCATTTTGTTCTTGGGTGAAAATATGATATAATGGTATCAGTAGTTATATTATGAATGGGGGGGGGGGGATTCTACTGGTTATTTTAATATAGAAAGGGGGGTCAGACAAGGTGATCCATTGTCGCCATATTTGCTTTTGGTTGCAATAGAATTATTGGCACATGAAGTAAGTAGGGACAAAATAATTAAAGGGATACATTTTGGGGAGCATTAAATAAGACAAGTATTGTATGCAGATGATATGACAATTTTTTGTGAAAGATATAGACTCTATAAGAAGGTTGCAATATATATTTGAAGAATTTGAAAAAGTAAGTGGCTTGAAAGTTAATAAGGAAAAGACACATTTTATGTATATGGGTGAGGAAACTGGGAAACCAGATGGGCCTTTATTTAGAAAATTTGTTAAGGAAGTAAAAATTTTAGGTGTTAATTTTTCGGTCGATTTCAGATTAAAAGACGATCTAAACTATAAAGAAATATTAAGTAAAATTAACAAGCTTTTAGGTTGGTGGAAACAACGGGTTTTGACTATTATGGGTAAAATTTATTTATTGAAAACGTATGCATTAACAAAGTTGAATTATGTTTCATCTCTCCTTGTTGTTTCCTTATGGGTTTATATGGAAGTGGAGAAAATATCGTTTGATTTTATATGGGAAGGAAAAGATCGTATAAAAAGAAAAATTATGTATCAAAATTATAATTATGGTGGAGTAAAAATGATTAATTTTGAATTATTTGTTAGAACGCAGCGGACAATGTGGGTGAAACGATTATTATATGGAGAAAGAAATTTGGGATGGAAGTTATTTTTTGATTATTGCTTAAGTTCAGTGGGAAGAAGGCTAATTTTGTATGTGATTATGAAATGCAAAAGATGAAGTTTAGTTTGAAGATTCCACCTTATTATTTGGAAATGTTGAAAGCTTGGAAAGAGATTGATAATTTAAGACATGCTAATGGTTGTATGAATCCAATTATTTTTCAATAATAGGAACATATGTATTAAACAAAATAAGATTGTATTTGATAAAGAGTTATTCGAAAGAGGGATCGTTATGTTGAATCATATTATTGATAATGGACAAGTTAAACCCGTTGCACATTTTTTGAACCATGGTACAGTATGACAGGTGAGAATTTGCTTACAATACTTGATATATATCATGCGATTCCAAGAGATTGGAAAAATGAGCTAGGTTTGATACAATTTTGTGAGGTAGATTTAATTAATTATAATATAAACTTACATATTTTAGAAAAAACATTAAGTTTTAAGGATGTACCATCAAGAAAAATATATGATTACTTTATTCGAGAATTGCAAAAGTCATATGATTTACAAATAAGGGATGGACAAAATAATTATAATTATATAGATAAAGAACTAAGTGAATGTTTGTTTAGACCACGAATAACATTAATGATAGGGAAGCAGAGAGAGTTTCAATTTAAGTTGCTGCATGGGGCAATTTATACTAAAGAACATTTATTTAGATTTGGATTTGTTGAAGATAATTTATGTTCGTACTGTAAACAGGAAAAGGAAACATATTCACATATATTTTTGTTTTGTTGATATGGCAAGCTTTGATACAACGTTATGAGTTAGATGAATTGAAGGACTTAAATTGGCGAGATATATTTGTTGGATTGTCGGGTAATTCAAATAGAATAAAAATTTGTAATACTATAATTTTTATGGTAAAATATATTTTATTTGTATTTAGAAAAGAGGGTGTACTACCAACCATTGATAAAATACAGAAACTCTTATTAGATTATAAGGATCAAGAAGAGAAAATAGCAAGTAAAATGGGGAAATTAGGGCTACACTTACAAAAATGAGAAACAGTTAAATTATAATAAGATTTAATTTGTAAGGCAGTTTAGAATAAAACGATATTTCTCCCGTGAGCTTGTCACATTTAAAAGTATTGATAATTATGTATTTTGTAAAAAATCATTTATAAAGGAATCTGAGCAGATTACCGACCAGGTGTGAGCGAGTGAGTGTGCAGGGGGGGGGGGGGGGGGGGGGTAGGGGGTAGAGGGGGTTTGTTTGTTTGTTTGTTTTTGTTTTTTTCCTCTTCTTTTTATCATAGCTTAAAAGCCTCCAATTATCATTATTCGTCTGTAGTTTATAATTATGTGATGTAAGATTTGTAATTGTTTATGTATGCAAGGCAATTATTTATACTTTCTTTCATTAGAATTGTAATTTGTTGTATTCTCTGTTTAAGATGTTCACATTGGACATATTTTGTTTATGTATATTCAATTGTAAATGTATTAATTTGGAGGAATAAAAACCATTTAAACTTTTTTTTTTAAAGTGTGTGTGTGTGTGTGTGTGTGTGTGTGTATATCGATTTGTTGGGGTCACTTTACGTTCAGCTAGCGCGAAGCTGTAAAACTGGACAAGGTTACTGTACGCGAGTATACGAAGCCTTTCGACGGCTCTTACTCGGGCTAATTATATCGTACACAAAATCAAGCACCTGGAAATAAAACTTTATATTCTCAGCTTTCTGAAAAAAAATCTTTGTTTGCACATTTGTTACATAAGAACTGAGATTTCGTTACACTTAAGTGAGATTTATATATCAAATATTAATTTTTAGACTTATAATTATACATTGCCTTCCACAATTCTTTAAAAATATCTATGCCATAGTAGTGCAGGAATCTTAGTACCCAGTAAGTTGATTTGTTTGACTTTTTGGCCTTTTTCCCTGCATTCAATTTGTCTTGAAGGTCTTCTTTTCTTCTAACTAATTCTATCTCTTTTCTCCCTATAACCCGATTATGTTGATCAAGTTTCGCTTGAGTTTTCGACGCTTCTAACTTTTCGACCTTCAATTCCAGTTCTAGATCTTTTATGATTTCATACGGAGTCCTATTCCGTTGCATGTCCTTCGTCTTCTTTAAATTACCTGGAGTCTCGTTATTTTCGGCAGGGCTTGGTGTAGGTCGAGAAGAAGCATCCCTGCTCGCTTTACGTTTCGGCACATTGTCTGTCTTAACGGGTTCGGCCGCTTTTCGTTTCTTGGCATTCCCCTTTGGGGTTTTCATTCCTAAATTGGTGGGAACGAATGGTAGAAATGAACTAAATTTAATGAAATATGGTATAACAGTTTGACATTTGCTAATAAAACATGTACATATTATATACATATACAGCTGAGTTTTTGGTATAGGGAGTACAGTTTGGGTCAAACTGAACTTTAGTAAACCAAAATCTGCACCATAACATTACAAACTAATATGTATAACTCCACCATGTCCATGACCACAATGCTCGAAAGTTATAACAAAAATTACAAACGACTAAGTAATAAGCCTGTTATCATTCACACATATCCATTAAAACTCATTAAAACTCATTGGTTTTAACCATTTAAAATAAAATATTGGGCATGTGATGTTTTGTTGAAAAAATGATTTAATAGAGAGATCATCAATTATTTAAAATCATCTTTTGTGAATTTTTGAAAAGTGTAAGCGTTTGTTTTTTTGCTGGTTCAAAATTGTTGAATTATTGTGGGGCCCAACAATATAATTACAAATTGTTATAAATATTTCAGCCGTCTCTGAAACCGAGTTTTATCAAATAAAGTTTATTCTGTCATTAAAATTCAAATTTGACACTTAGTGTGTTATTAACTCACAAAATAATTATTTCCTGAATCGCCCTCTATTACAAAACTGATATACCCCTTTAAAGGGATAGTTGAGTTCTGGTAAAGAGAGTACAGTTTTAGTCAAACTGAATTTTAGTAAGCAAAACCTGCACCATTAAATTGCAAACTTACAGTTATAACTCCACCATGCTCGAAAGGAATATAACATTACAAATGACTAAATAAAAAGCCAGCTATCATTAAAAAAGAGCCGTTAAAACTCAAGAGGGCGCTCTCTAAACACTCATAGGTTTCAGCCATTTGAAATAAAATATTTTGCATTTAATGTTTTGTTGAAACAGGGATTAGATAGAGAGATAATCAATCACTATATAAAAACATCTTTTTCAAATTTTTGAAAAGAGGAAGCATAAACAAAATTTAACGGCTGGTTCAAAATCGTTGAATATTTATGGGGCCCTAAATTTATTACAAACGGTTATGTTTATGGATATTTCAGCCATTTCTGAACCGATTTAGATCAAATAAAGTTTATTCTGGCATTAGAATTGTATGCTCTTTGAATTTTGACACTCAGTTTTTTATTATCTCACAAAGAATTATTTTGTGTAGCGCCTTCTATACCAAAACTCAACTATCCCTTTAATGCACTGAAAACTGGTAGAATATCACAAATGAATTTTTGCGATACATTTTCGCTCGAGCTAGCTCAGACTAGCTAGTCGCTCCGCTCCTTCGCATTATTCCCCACACTTCTCCAATCATATCTACGCCATTTATTGTAAGTACACTGCTAGTTAATGATTCGTTTGACTTCTTGGCCTTTTTCTCAGGATTCCCTGCATTCAATTTGTCTGGAAAGTCTTCTTTTCTTCTAACGAATTCTTTCTCTTTTCTTTCTATATTCCGTTTATGTTTTTTTCAAGTTTCATTTGGGTTTTCGACTCTTCAAACTTTACGACATTCAAATCACGTTCTAGATCTGTTATGATTTCATATGGGGTCCTATTCCGTTGCCTGTGCTTCGTCTTCTTTAAATTACCTGGAGTCTCGTTATTTTCGGCAGGGCTTGGTGTAGGTCGAGAAGAAGCATCCCTGCTCACTTTACGTTTCGGCACAATGTCTGTCTTAACGGCCGCTTTCAGTTTCTTGGCATTCCCCTTCGGGGTTTCATTTCCTAAATTGGTGGGAACGAATGGTAGAAATTAACTCAATGTAATGAAATATGGTATATTGAACAGTTTAACATTTATCGGAAATAATATCGCTAATGATATTCGTTTGTCTCGCAATGTCAAACTAGGAATCTAAACGATCATGACGTTTCGTATGCTACTGCAATACTTTGTCAAATGATAATATCGAATGTAGACACTCGGCTTTTATGCTCTACCGTGGCTCCCAACATCACAATCTCGCATGAGCGATTGCGTTCCTGATAGGTCAACAACGGAACACGCCGATTGGCCGGTGCACACGGGCAAACAACCAATCAACGGGACACTGGATCGGCCCGCCTAACGAAACAGCGTACGATACGTCGCCACGACACTACCCCGACCAACCGGCCCCCAACGGTTGATGCCAAACCCACGGTAGAACCTAGCCACCTTCTCGCTACAACGCTCATATCTACGTATCAATTTCAGGGCAGGATGCCCGTATGTACAATCAATAATAGTAAATATATAATCCATTGCGGATATAGTAACGGAAATAATATCGCTAATGATATTCGTTTGTCTCGCAATGTCAAACTAGGAATCAAAACTATCATGACGTTTCGTATGCTACTGCAATACTTTGTCAAATGATAATATCGAATGTAGACACTCGGCTTGATATTATTTCCGATACTATATCCGCAATGGATTATATATTTACATTTGCTAATAAAACATGTAGCCTACACATTATATACATATACAGCACATTAAAGGGGTAGTACAGATTTGGTTAGGCTGAGCTTTAGTAACCAAGACCTGCACAATAACATTACAAACTAATAGTTATAACTCCACCATGCTCGAAAGGTATAGAAAATTACGAACGACTAGGTAAAAAGCATGTTATTATTTTTAAAAAGAGCCATTAATACACAAGAGGGCGCTCTCTAAAAAAACATTAGTTTCAACCATTTTTTATACAAAATTATGCATGTGATGTTTTGTTGAAATAATGATTAAATAGAGAGATCATCGACAACTATTTAAAAACCTCTTATGAATTTTTTAAAAAAAGTGTAAGCATTTTTTAAATTTTTGCACAAATCATCGAATAAATCTGGGGACCAGATTTTTTCCGATCGGATATATTTATTGATATATTTCAGTCGTTTCTAAACCAATTTTAATCAAATAAAAAAATGTATGTCATTAAAATTGTATGCTCTTTCAAATTTTACACTCAGTTTTGCATTATCGCACACAAACATTATTTCGTGCAGCGCCCTCTATACCAAAACTGAACTACCTCTTTAAAGTGATTTGTCAAATTCAACCCATATCACTTGGAGCTTTCGCATTTCTCGTGGACCTTGTTGCCCGGCTAATGATATCAGAAGAATGGAACTGATTGTGATTGTTTAAATATCTCCCTAATTATGGATATATTTAGGAATGAATGAAAAGCGTCCTGGATTGTATTGATGGCTAAATGTGATAAAATCAGACATTATTTTGCACCACTTTACTAGATCAATAATGCTCCTTTTCCATGAAACAAAGTTATGATTTGATTGATATTTGGCGTGTTGAAAACCCATGTAAGATTCAATATACTAAACTTCGAAAAAAAGTGGGGGATGTTGGTACTTGTACAGGCCACCCCCGCATCAAAAAGTGGGGGATATATCCCCCCATCCCCCGGGATCTACGCCCGTGGACAAAACACACGATGTTGATCCCATGTGTATCTCCTAGTGGAACCGTTGTTTCTGGCGTACATTTGAATTCAGATCTGTCTGGTTAGGTGGATATGTAAATGATGCGCTTAAAGGGTGACAAAATTAAAAATAAAAAACGCTTTGGTTGATCTATGATAATGAATACATCACATATCTGTTGACTATTTGATGTATATTTTTGTCATATTTTTTAAATTAATTTTTCTATTTATTTTTTCTACCTGCTCAGCTTCACCCCTGAAAAACCCTGCCAGAAGCTATTGTCTTGACTTCTCTGACCTCACAATACCATTCCATCAGTCAGCTAGATGAACAAAAGACATTGGTATGTCAACTGACCACCAGTTTTAAGCTGTTTACAATAGTATTGTAAGCTTTATACAATGCCCACTCACCATGAAAAGAAGGTTTCAATGAAATACGGTACTCAGTGGGTGAGAACATATCTTTTGTAAATGTTTATCTAGCTGATTGGTGGTTGAATGGTATTGTGATGTCAGAGAAGTCAATTGTGTAGGGTCATTTTCAAGAGGGGGGGGGGGGCAATTTAAGGTTCTCTAAAGTGAGGGGGGCATTGCCTGTTGTCGCTAATTTTTCAAGTACCGCGTTACTAGACCCACGACACGGGTCCCTTGGGTTAGGTTCAGTAGGCATATGCTCAACTGATGCATATGTCGACTCTGGAGAAGATGACTGGTGCCCTTCCAATCATGATCATCCTCAGTGGCTTGAACAAATTTGTCACGGAAGTTTGTCTTTGCCTAGACATTTTGGACTACGTAGTGCAGCTATGCGCCCGTATAGCATGCATGAAGTCGTCAAACGGTCAAAGCAGCAGGATCCTGCAGAGGCACCTGGTGGACGATTTACCATGCGCTAGGCAGTTTGTTAGGCCTACTAAACATGATAATAATGAATAATACATTCCTGCCCGTAATACCATTAAACGACCATGCCTATTCTCTCGGCACATGGCTGAATGCACACTAACAATGGCGCGCGGATTGCTCGTTATTACGAGCAGTAAGTTCGATTTAAATAATGCGTGGGTTAAAATGGGGTAGTCAGCAAAATTCAACTCGCACTCCACCGTAATCTCCCGAGGGAAACGCACGATGTGTGTTGGATCGATCTGGAGCGGTGCTTCGGAATATCTGAACACGGACCTTCATAATGAAATTTCATGCAGCACACAGCTAGCTATTATATACCGAGCGATACACTGTACATTGTACGATACGTGTAGTCGCACCAAGAAGGTATTCAGTGCAATGCAGTGTATACGCTATGTATGAATCCATGCATGCAGCGCAGCGGTGATTTATCTATGTGTATAACCAAGGAGGGTAGTCGAACCGCTCGAGCTATCATCACCCGAGACAATACAGCGCTGGTAACATCGCAGCGGCATTGTGATGTAGGGTGCGGTTGAGCGTGTTGCGTAATACTTTCGCTCATAATAAAAGCCGTAGGTACGCCACCAGTGTCGTAGACAGGTTCTTACACCTGGGGGGGGGGGGGTGATTTGCCGTTCACCGGACCGAGACCAATTTGTTCGCGCCGAGACCACCTGCCGAAATATTTTGAGACTGAGGAAATTGCTTGAAAGTCCTCTCAGTTGGGGGGGGGGGGGGGGGGGGGGGGGGGGGCGGGGGGGGCTTAACATTGACTGTATCTGGGGAAAGCGTGTTATGATTTGATCGACCAGAAATTTTGAATATATTTTCACGAAGAAAACAAATAATTAATTGACACACTAATAAATATGCACCCCAACACACACACACATTGTATTTATATGAAGTGTCATACACAGTTCCAACATAAACCATATGCCACATTATGTATGATCCAACAACATAGCCTATATCCTAGAATAAGTCCCGAGGGGCGAAGCTACCGAGGGCTGGGGCAGAGCCAAATTTAATAGGGATGGTTTTTGAGGGGGTATCCCCCTCCCACGGAGAACATTTTGCATTTATATACTTGAAATGGTGCAATTTGGTGCGCGTCACACAAGCAGCCAGAGCAATGCCAGCCTACACTGGAACTACGTGGCCCGGTGCAGAAAAAAATACTCACCCTAGACCATACGCAAGTTACACAACACACTGAGATAATCTGTTCGCGCGCGTCGAAGAGCGCAGTGGATGTATAAGTTACTTTTTGAACGTTATAATTAACGAGTCTTAACTCATACGTTTAATTTGTTCTTTCCCACTCGTTTACAAATACACACACACACAAATACAAATCCTTCCCTAAAACCTGGGGGGGGGGGGGGGGGTGATTGTACATGTCATCCCCATGCATCTCCCCCCCCCCCCCCCCCCGTTGTATACGCCCCTGTACGCCACTGTCTCTATCTAATTACTATTTGAACAAAACATCACATGCACAATATTTTATTAAATATAGTTGAAACCGATGAGTGTTTAGAGAGCGCCCTCTTGAGTTTTAACGGCTCTTTTTGAATGATAACAGGCTTTTTATTTGGCCCACTTGTAATTTCGTATTCCTTTTGAGCATGGTGGAGTTATAACTATTAGTTTGTAATGTAATGGTGCATGTTTTGGTAACTAAAATTCAGTTTGACCAAAACTGTACTCTCTTTACCAGAACTCAAATATCCCTTTACATTTTGAATAAAGCAAAAATTAACCCATTTATCTGAATTTAATTTTAAAAATAATCAAAAATAATCAAATATAGAATGATAAGAAAGCAAATAAAAAAATAAAAACTTTTAAATTTGGATCCTGGAATGAAAGAATTGATTGATGAATATGGAACTGAATTGATTAATTTACGTGAAAGTTTTATAAGAGATGTACTGGTTAAAAGCAACTTGGATAGCTTAAGGGGAAAAGAACACACGATATTTTTTTAATTTAGAAAAACGGAATTTTGATAAGAAAAACATAAAACACAATTATATGTCATTTTGTACAAAGCATAACCCCTGAATCTATAATAGATGCACTTATAATTTGCATAGATACAGAAGGTCTCTTTGGATGAATTTTTATCTTTTGATCCAAGGAATATGATTTCTCAAATATATCAATAAATACACAATTTGTATAGATATCCCATTCCCATGAATAAATTTGCATAAATTATAGAAAATAGGCCTATAATTTGCATAGATACAGAGTGTCTCTTTGGATGAATTTTCTTCTTTTGATCCAAAGAATATGTGTGCCAAGTGAAACAATCGTACCCCAAATTGCAGTCACGGATCAACCACCCTAGACCCTACTACCAGTCCTCTAAATGGTCGTATTAATTTGCATTTAATTTGCATTTCTATATTCCGTTTATGTTTTTTTTCAAGTTTCATTTGGGTTTTCGACTCTTCAAACTTTACGACATTCAAATCACGTTCTAGATCTGTTATGATTTCATATGGGGTCCTATTCCGTTGCCTGTGCTTCGTCTTCTTTAAATTACCTGGAGTCTCGTTATTTTCGGCAGGGCTTGGTGTAGGTCGAAGAAGTAAGTC
>JBAMJV010014701.1:0-16227 GCA_037951105.1 Echinarachnius parma
GCTCAATTTCGTGAAATTGAATGAAACGCTTATTGAAACGAATGAAAAGCTTACGAAATTGACCAAAAAACCTATAGAACATGTGATCGCCTAGGTCACACATGCACCGGATGCCGCACAATCTTTTGACCTACATTTCGGATTACGATATCGTACGATGTGTGCAGTATATTCGTGTATTGGCAGTCCCGTAGCATGGGGGTGCGTTGGGTGCGTACACCCCCCCCCCCCCCCCCCCCCCCCCCCCCCCCCCCCAATTCAGAAAGGTCCACTTTTTATCGTTCTCGGTCTCGGGCAGCGATCGGCCCATTTGACATTTGACGACCCCAACTCCCTGCTTACAAAACTAATTACAGTGGTCCTAATCAGCGACGGTATTATCCATGGGGTAGTTGTCCGGGGGGTAGTTGTCCGGGGGGTAGTTGTCCGGGGGGTACTTGTCTGGGGGGTAGTTGTCTGGGGGGTAGTTGTCCGGGGGTAATTGTCCGGGGGGGTAGTTGTCCGGGGGGTAATTGTCCGGGGGGTAGTTGTCCCGGGGGTAGTTGTCCGGGGGGTAATTGTCCGGGGGGTAGTTGACCGGGGGGTAATTGTCCGGGCGGTAATTGTCCGGGGGGTAGTTGTCTTGGGGGGTAGTTGTCTTGGGGGGTAATTGTCTTGGGGGGTAATTGTCTTGGGGGGGTAATTGTCTCGGGGGGTAATTGTCTTGGGGGGTAGTTGTCTTGGGGGGTAATTGTCTTGGGGGGTAATTGTCCTAGGGGGGTAATTGTCCGGGTGGTAGTTGTCCGGGGGGTAATTGTCCTAGGGGGGTAGTTGTCCGGGGGGTAATCGTCCGGGGGTTGGTTGTCCAGGGGGTAGTAGTCCGGACACGAGTTCAGAGTACTGACTCAAAGTTCACTATCTGATTAACGATACAATTTATTAAAACTTGAACCAGGAAGGTAGTAGTCCCCCTGTTACTTGGGATTATCTTATTTCTTGGCTAAAGTAAGACATTTACATAAGAAAATAATGCTTGATATTTTTTTGCTCTGCTTTTTTATACTTTTCACTGTGTATGTAATGTCCGTGACGCAGCCGTGACGTAATGTCCGTGACGCCATTCTGGACAAGCCATCAAATATTTTAGTAAATGCTCTTGATATACTTTATGATAAAACATTCTAGCTTTGCAAATGAATTTTGAATTAAATTGAATTAGGACTTCTGCTTCGACAAAAACTTTTATATCTAAAACGTCACGGACATTACACATCAATGTTGTAAGAATCAAGATTTTATCCAATAACAGTTTTCAAAAATTAAAGATTTTTACACAATTTCCTTTTCTATGATGTTAAAACAAAGCATAAACAAGACATTAGAAGTAGAATTATTGTTCTGAAGTGATCCATATTTTAAAATTTTATTTCACAAACAACCGATGCAAATTTCATCATTTTTGGGGGTAATACATACAATTTTTGTCCCAACTTCAATGGCCAAAAAAAAAAAATATTCTGCATTGAATTTCAAACTTTTTTCCTTTAGTCATCAAAATATGGTCCTTCCTCATTACTATCCAGTAGTTAACAAGGCTGTCCCATGAGTTTCATTTTTCCATCCTTGGGTGACATTTTTCGTGGAATTGCCCGTATACCATATGTCTTGTGTCTTGTCTGTCATGTTTGCTTCCGGCGTTGATATAACGTCAAAATGACTTCTATTCTATGTCGGCTTACCGCCTTGTTTATTTGTAAAGTAGACCATGTAGATTGGAAGACGTGTCGTAAAGTTGCATGCTCGACAGCTTCAAGGTGCTAATCTAATATGGGTTCGCCACATATCACCGGAGTCCGGATAGCGTAAATGGATGCCCAACGGATACAACCGTTTGCGAAATCACATTATCCGGTGGTGTAAATTGTCTCCACTGCTGCATGCACACAACTTTCCGCCGGATAAAACAACGGACATCGCCTGGCAAGGATAGCATTCGCCAAAACAAAAAACGGGCAAGAAACCATACGAACGGATTGAAATGATGCTCCCGGCAGGCGTCCGTTAACGCTATCCGGCGATATGTGACGAGGGGTTAAAATGTTTTGTATTTTTCTTTCCTTAGTAGCTCGGAAACACGTTGGTTTTTGGGGGTGTAAAATGAATGCTTTGAGAAGAATTACCCGTAAGATGGATTGATCCAGTACACCCCGGATTCAGTGATGCCGTCAAAGAACATCAGCTCCAGACAGCTCCGTCGAAGTGTCCTAGGCTTGTTAACAGACCCAATGCTTCGCCATCCCCGACCCGTGCATATTTCCAAAGAGTCACCTGAAAATTAGAAAAAAGCAAAACAAATATATAATCAAGAATTGCAATGGTTGGTCCAGTAAACACCAGATTGCGCAAAATATGAGCCATATGTAGCTTCTTAGTCAGTATAGTAGTGTGTTCTATGCTTGCTACCAGACCCAGTGCTTCTCCATCCTTGACCCGTGCATATGTCCATAATGTCCCCTAGATAGAGGAACAAAGAAAGACAAGATATAAATATAATGCAAATATAGAAACCGATGCCTACCGGCTTCGTCGTTCCGTATACGTCCAATTTCCGCAGTATACAGTTAAAGGGGCACCCACTCAGGTCAGTTAGTGATCAATTTGTTTAATGAACAAATTCAACCAGCTAGAGTAATTTCTAACTTTGGGTAAAATCCGCCACTATGTCTTACCGACTTCGTCAATCCGAACCCGTCCTATGTCCGGCTCGGTGCAGATATCCGCAGTCGTAGCGAAGTTGACATTAAGAGGACCGTTGAAACTTATTTGATCACCCGGCTCTCCCTTCTGGCCCTGAAAGTAATGTAAAAAAGAATGAAGGATTTATATGCAAATGAATATAGCGCTTAATCTTTATAATTTAGAGGATACGATTGTAAGTAGTACATATTTTCTTTTGAAATGAATTATTGATCCTTTGAAAGGTTGCCGTTAAACAGTCCGTAGGTCCAGGAGTCCCCTTTTTCCTATTCAGGCTCACTTTCCTATTAAACCTGCCTCATTACCGCAAATATTGATACGTTTTTGTTTATCTTAATCTTGTACACGATATGCAACACTATAATATTGATTAATTTGAACCCGTGACCTACTGAATGAGTGCCATCGTGTCGAAACACATGACCAACATACCGAATTTCCCTGGATTCCCGTAATATCTTTTTATATCTCTCACACCCGCAGACACGTTATCAATTATATTGATTTTTTCGATGATTGGCAAAATCGTGATACAGTTTGAACCCGTGAACTACTAACAGAGTGTCATCATATCGAACCACATGACCAACTCACTGTAGGTCCCGGTATCCCCCTGTTCCCTCTGCATCCTTTTGGACCACCATCACCTGCTTCAAACCCACAAACCATGCTTTGTTTATTTTAATTGGGTACACGATAGTCGTATTGATTACTTTGAACCCGTGATCTACTGACAGATTGCCGGTGCATATAGAACCACATAACCAACACACCGCAGGTTCATGTTTATGTCAATCGTATACATGGTATAAAGGTAATATAATATAATGTTGATAACTTTGAACCCGTGATCTACTGTTAGAGTGATACCGTATCGAACCACATAACCACTCACTGCAGGTCCCAGGATTACCCTGCCCCCCCCCCCCCCCCTCGCCCCTGCCCCCTCCGGACCCATCGAACCCGCTTCACACCAACACATTTTTTTGTGTGTGTTTATGTTAATGTAATTTGTATGTACACAATAGGAAACTATACATACATCCATTGCTTTTGAACCCGCAATCTACTGATATAGTGCCATTGTATCGAACCACATGACCAACTCACCGTAGGTCCAGGAATTCCCCTGTTCCCTCTCCGACCCTCTGGGCCCGTTGAACCTGCTTCACCCTGTGTGAACAAAACAATAAAGTAATAGTTATGGTTTATCAAAATAGAGGGCGACAGATACGTTTATTTCAAATGGTTGTAACAATTATTATAATAGCTTCTTTATAATCTTATTGCAAGGGTTGCATAAAGAATTACGATCAAATTAATTATTGCAAAGTTGCGATTTTTTACAAGTCGGAAATTGTGCCAAAATTGGCAAATCTGATTGATTTAAATAACATCGAATTTACTTGAAATGTTCACACGTTCTTTTCTGGACATATCAGATCACACCTACACACACTTTTAGTAACTACGCATCACTTTTTGCACTTATCGACAAAGTTACTAGATCAATTTAACCCCGGGGGGGGGGGGGGGGGGGCACTCATGTATAATGTAAGACGGGTATGTGCCGCTTACAAGACCCCCGTTTTCAAACCCGATTGCCGCTCTCAAGATACCCGATTTTCAAAAATTGCCGCTCCATAGACCCCCGGAACGGTATTTGCGTAGCGCCAAGTCCATTATTCTTCTTCTAGTCAGCTCATGACCACCATTTGAGGGTTTCCGTAGGTCTTTGGTAGCTCCAAGTCCATGTATTTTGTAGTTTTAGTCTGCTCCTTAGACCCCTTAACTCCCGTTTCAGGGTTTTTGTAGCTCCAAAGACCCTATATGTTGTGCTTGTAGTCAACTCTTAAAGGGATCTAGTAACTTTGTTGAGATGTGCAAAAACTGATGAATGGTTGATGCAATGTATACTGTTGTTATCTCATATGTCCTCAGGGTATTGTGTGAAAATTTCAGGTCAAATGGACAGTGTATGGCCAAGTAATGAGCGAAAATGCAAAGTGATATTGGGTGATATTCACCAACTCACTGCATTCACTTTGTACAGGGATGAAAATCTCGCCCGGAGATTTTCTTATCTAAATACTTCAATCATACATATCTTTGTAATGAAAGGGAAATTTGAAAAACCGAAAGCTGTCCCATGATTTTATTGTTAATACGAATACAACAAGGTATAAAGGAACCGCTAGAATTACAATTTTATTTTGAGGATTTGGACAATGTTACTAAGTCCCTTTAAAACCCCCATTTCAGAGTTCCGTGAGGCACACCCCCGTCAAAAAATAATTCGAATGCCCCCCCCCCCCCGGGCATTTAACTTACCCTCTCTCCTTTGATAGCCCCGGCAGAAGTAAACGAGACCGTTCCAAGATGGATGTGGCTTGCTGGGTTGAGGATTATATTCGCCTGGTGATCATCCGGTTCGAGCACCATCTCCCCCTCCGATGTCGTCCGCAACCTCCTTTAAATAGGTGAGACAGTGAAACAGATTAGTAGGATATAAGCTGAAATTTCCGTGAGCGCCGCTGAGGTTGCACCTAAATTCCACGGATTATATTCGCCTGGTGATCATCCGGTTCTAGCACCATCTCCCCCTCCGATGTCGTGCGCAATCTCCTTTAATGGGTGAAACAAATTAAGCACAACGAATTAAGGATATAAGCTGAAATTTCCGTGGGCGCCGCTGAGGTTGGACCTAAATTCCACGGATTAGATTCGCCTGATGATCCAGTTACAGCACCATATTCTCCTCTGATGTCGTGCGCAACCTCCTTTAAATAGGTGAAACAGTGAAACAGATTAGTAGGATATAAGTTGAAAGTTCCGTGGGCGCCGCTGAGGTTGAACCTAAATTCCACACCAGCACAATACGTTAAAGATATAGGCTTAACGTTCCGCGAGCGCCGCTGAGGTTGGACCTAAATGCCCCAAAAAAAGTATACATTATATTTGAAAGACAAACATTTTGTCTGCATTATCTAGGTTTAAAACCAGATTTCTAATTCGATTGAAAATACATCATTTTGAATACATCAAAACTTTTTAACGAGCTTACATCTAAGGAGCTGGTAATTAGGCCCCGGTTCTGCCGTTCGAAAAAATATATAATCATCGGCTAACAAACTCAGCATTCATATTTCATTTCTTTTGAATAAATACAAACGTGCTATCAGTGTTAACGGCAACTGAATGGAAACCCCCATGATGTATATAGTATGCGTGAGTCATCAGGCCTGGGTCATCAGTCACAATTATTATTATTTCAACAAAGAATCATAATGCATTGCTGCCCTGGGCATAGGAGGCATACAGTTTAGTATTTACGAAAGTAAGTGAGTAAAATAATGTTCATAATAATTCTTTGTTGAATTCATGAGTGCACATTAACAACAAAACCCATTGACTGTCATAGCTGTCTGACTTCTTCAAAGTTTCTCGTCCGGACTTTACAGCAATGTCGTAGCTACGGGGGGAAATCCGGAAAAAATAATTTTACAAAAATAATTCAAACATAAGGGGAACTTCTTTGGAAAAAAATGTACAAATCGGTCCAGCAAAGCTACGCCACAGCTTCACAACAATAATTTTAAAGAGAACAGCATTCTCCCGTAATACCCAATTAGAAATCTCTTCTTTTTTTTTAATCGCTAACTATTTTTAGAAATCCTTTAAAATTTATTTTCATACAAAATACATGTAGATATGGTATATGTTGACAATAAAGAGTTCATGAAAATTAGCTCCGTTCAGGTGTAGAAATCATGTGTATTGTTTTTGTTATACAGGAAATATTTGGTATAACAATTATAAAATTATACATCGAACTGTAAAATAAAAATGTACAGTATTGTATAGCCATCGATGCTTGAATATCAACTAAGATTGATTTTTTACAATAGATGAAATGAATTGTAGAATTATTTCATAGATCTCATTTCATATAGGAAAGGCGATGGACATGAACGATTTCAATTTTAATTCTAATTTCGTTTCAACAAATTTTACATTTCAATTACCATCATTTACAAAATAAGAATGATTGGTTTAGATGTTGAATTGCATACTGATCTATACAAATATGTATTGATCAATCCATAATAATAATTTAAAAAAAAGGTGCTAATATGATTATATGTTATGTTTAGAATTTAAGGATCTTTTTCGATAATTATATTGTCAAAATTAATTGAAATGTCTATATTTGTATTAATCCAAATCAACCAATCATGAATAAGTTGGAACTTCAGAGGTACCAGTTTGTTCAAATTATGTGTTTGGGTTGAAAGCCATCACCATCACTCATCACCCTTCTTCATTCTCTCGAAGAATTTATAACTAACTGCTGTTAATCATCAACGTTATCAAAATCATCCTCTTTATCATCATTAGCATTATCATCATCAGCAGCAGCAGCAGCAGCAGCATCATCTTCATCACTATCAATTATCAAATCACAAAGTTGATGTAACTTATGATACTCGTATCAATTTTATTGACTTATCAACTAACAAGTACTGTATCACCATCTCAGTCTAAATAAACCGAACACAAAAAGTATCTACCCCCCTAAACAATTGCCCATAATTTCATAACCAAGAATCGTTTCAAGATTTCGTCTTGCCAAGATATCCCTATGGTAGTTAGGAAAACAATGTGTAAAAATAAGAGGTAACCATTAATCCATGGTTGAGTGAGCACACATTACAGAGAAAATAGTCATATTTCAAAATTCGCAAAAGTATTATCATCATTACAAATTATTGAGTATTGGAAAATTTAAAAATGCACTGTTTTACAATTGCGATTAATGCATTTTACCACATGTGCCATACAAAAATCTAAATGAATGGAATATCAAACAGCTTTGTTTCATAAACCATAATCAATGCATTCAGCCATATATATATATGTGCTGTTTCATAACAATGTATACAGGCACGCGCAATGCCTTGTGACTTTTGAGTTGGGCCATTTTGTCTTTAATCTGTGCTCATTCAGCCATGAAGTGATGAATATCTCTGATTTTCACACATATCCAACATAACAACTGTGCCAATATTGTAGTAAGATGACATCTTAAAACAATTATCGGTTATAAAATTATGAGCAGTTGTTAAGGGGGGTAGTTACTTTTTGTGTTCGGTTTAGTATCACATGTCGTCATTATCTCTGTGAATCGTTTGCTACCCCTTCTGCTCCAAAACACCATAATTGTTAATGTCGTAATCATCTTCATTATCATCATCATTACCAAAATTATCACCTTCATCATCATCATCATCATCATCATCGTCATCATCATCAGCATCATCTCCAAAATCATCATCATCACCAAAATCATCATCATCATCACCAAAATCATCATCATCATCATCATCATCACCATCATCACCATGGTCATCATCGTCATCATCGTCGTCATCATCATCATCATCATCATCATCATCATCATCATCATCATCATCAACATCTTTATCAACTAAAGCATGTATCTTTAAATGAATGACAACTTACCAGTCGTCGGCCTGAACATTCTCGTCACCCGTTGTCGTCTTCTCGAAGAGCCGCTCCGTCATTGCCGGCCTCGTTCCACTCCCGAAGTCCGTCCTAACTTCGTCGTCATCGACAACGACTTGTGATGACGTCGGCTGGTGTGTTTCGTTCATTCTGTGGTGAGGGTGACGATGCTGATGATGAGTCGGTGGGGTGATAGCGGCGGCCGCCAAGCAGATGCCGGACAGAAGCCATGGTAACAGAGCAGGAACGAAAGATGATTCTCTTCGCGAAATTTTGGGAGACATGGCAAAAATTCAGGCAATAATTCCTAGTCTTTTTAAAATCTAGTCCAAGAAAACTTTGATGTCAGAGTTTCGCTGGATGATGTGTTGATCACAATTATTGAGTAGGATATTTCGTAGCCTAGCTAAATTAATTTACAATCAAATATTCATAATTGTTGACGAAAAGCGATGCTTCGAAGAAAGCTTTCATTAGGAGCATTTTGCTCATGACAATTTTAGATTCACAACATAGGAACTATCATGAACTTGGCAAGAGCAATTTTATACGATGTTTATCAAGTACAAAAACATGTTTATCAAGTACTAGATGATGGTTTGATATTTCCTTCCAAATTGACGTCTTAACTTGTCGAAGTTTCGCGATAAATGCCGGCAATCCGTCGGAGAGGCCATTTTATAGCCGCTCCTAACCTCCTCCCTAGTCCTTGCGTCAGATTTACCCTTCATATTTTGGCGCATTTGACTTGCTGTCATTGTCGTGTTCACTGCTGTTGTTTCTAACTCTTCTCAAGCGAATCTAGACGACCAAGAACCTTTCAAATAATAATGAAAGAAGGGGGAAACGTCCTTTAGGGGTGCACCACGCGTTTCGTTCCTTATTTGTCACTTTGTTGGTTCGACACATCGGCTTCGTTTAACTTTCAGGCATGTCAGAGGGTGCATGAAATCGGTGTTTTGAGGACACGTGAAAGTCACTTATTAAACACGTGGTACCCCCTGCTATCGTTCATGATTGCTTTTAACAACAGACATTTCATGCATTGTATACAAACAGTTGACTCATTTCGAATGCTTCCATATCGTGTCATTTATATTTCCGCGTGAATCAAATTTGTTAATGAAACAAATTAATGACCAGTTCGGCGAGTTGAAATTCGTGAACAACAAACGTTAATAACAAAATGTCACAAAATGAAAAGACCAACGTTTGATGATAATTTTCACTTGCGGAGCACTTAATCATTATCTTGTTTTTATTGAGTTAATTACAGAATAAGTAAACACAGAACATAGATCTGACTATTTTTTATTAGAAAACAAATATAAACTAAAAAGATCCTTTATTTCCATATTAGCCTATTACATTTGCAAAACGAAACTTTTCATGAACGTGCTAAATATGTGGCATTTGATATACAATCAGGGAATTACTAATTGATAACATTGATATATAATGAAAACAATAATTTCCTCAATTATGAACGAAATATTATTCACAATTCCGTTAAAAAACACTTAGAAAATATGAAATCTTTCGTACTTTTGCGCAGCAAGTTGGGTAAAATAAAATAATGTGCAATTCATATTGAATAATATTTGTTTAGGGTTGTGAAGATTGTGCACAATTTAAACAATTAATGCAGCGCCTGTTTTGATTTGGCTTTATAGTCAGCTGATCGAACATCTGTTTATGTCGCGGTATACTTATCAATTTCAATGCCATTCATTCTATTTGACTACGTGCGCAGACGAAGGGCGTATAGCGAGAGAAAAGTTCCACGGGGGCGCGGATTAAAAAGGGGGCATTTATGATTTTTCATAATAGGTAAACATGGTGGTGGGGGAGAAAGCAACATCTGTACCCAAATAAAATTGGTGTTATGTATCATTTTTACTTCATTTTTGGGCAAAAGGAATGAGCGACGGTGCAAGATTTCTGTTCAAGTCGGCATCACGATCATGAGGATATGGGATTGGGTGGGATGGAGTGATAAATGAATGAACAACGGGAACCAATAAAAAAAAAAAAAATTTATGTGGGGTTAAATGGCGTAGATGGAGCGGCTAGGGGGGCACTTTCCCATCCTCACCTCTGGCTTTTTCCCGTCCCACCCCTGCCCTCTTGTGGATAACATATACCCCCTATCGCTACTCCCTTTCTCTGCGGACAAAACATACACAAACAAAAAATGAGATGATTGCATAAACAATTTCATTATCGACATAGACTTGCACCCCTCGGGGACCCTTTCCACCCCCTATGCGCCCCTCTTGTGGGTTGTTCCCGACTTTGCCAATGTGGATCATGCGTGACCGTGCATGCACGCACACACCAGTACGTATGATCATGATGATGCAATTACAGGGCCAACCTCAACCCATGATGCGATCTGTGCCCCGAAAAGTAAAAGAAACAACAGCAACAACACCAACAACAACAACATCAGAATTAAAATGATAACATGTGTTCTTTCGATGGTGTTGTCTGCAAATAATAAAAAGGCCGTCCTTTGTTCAACTCGATATTGAATATGAATTGACCACAATTGTTGCTATTATGTTTCTTATTCGCGGCTATTTTTTTTTTTCATTCAAAAAACCCTCTCTTTTGACTGGAAAAGCGGAACTAGTAGTGACGTCATCATCAAGTGAAAAGTTGGGTTGACTTTGAGGCGCCCTTCACCAGAGGACCGGTCGGAGATTTGAACGTGACGCGACTCGGATGCAGGAACACCATGCACCATAGTTTACACTAAAGTCAAAAGTCAGGGGCACCGCTTGTGGAGCAGTCGGCATCCACACACAATGATACTTTGCCATTTGTATGACAACCAAATTATCGTATAAAACCTAGTTGGTCTAATGTAATTTTGTCTAAACTCAGATTGTCCGTAGATGTTACGGTCTAAGAATAATTCTGTCTAACATTGACTATGTCTACATGGTGTCCACTTCGTCTACTATAGGTAGTTGACGCTTTTTGTATGCCCAGTTAGAAGTAGCAAGTCCACGGTGCACCAGTTGTGAACACAATGGAAGGGCTCTGACTGTAAAAAAAAATAAAATTAAAACAACTTTAACAATCCAGAGAGAGAGAACGTTCCATTGCTTCTAGTGTTAATACAAATACAACAAGGTATGAGGGAACCACTAGAGTTCCAAGTAAGTTTTGAGTATTTAGACAATGTTACTAGATCCCTTTAAGATCCCTCATTAACCTGAAACAACTTTATTGTTGGCTAGATGAGAGCATGGATGCATCTCGTGATAAGCTTGAGTTTGATGACATTTTCTTTTCAAGTGAATCCTAAGAAATGTCGTGAAATGTGTACCAAACACCGGTTTTCTATAAATGAGTGAAATGTTGTTAACCCTACTATAATTTGCCATCTCCATAGAGTTTATACATGGTCCACCATGCAGGTTCCCGTAATAGGTAATGGGTTAAATTGCTGTTGCTGATGATATATCCATGCAGTGATATAAACCGCATCTCATTTATCACACCAAACGGCGAAATGAAACCACGATAGCATTCCGTGTTCAATTCTTCTGGATCTCGAATATATGAAATGAAGAAAAGTGTTGCTGGAAACTGCATATCTATCTAAAGAAGAAAAAAAAAATGTTCGTCACAGGATAATGAGCATATTCCTATAAGATCGAAAGACAAGGCCCACAGTTGAATCTCGATCATAATTTGGAAAGTGAGTTTGTTCCGGCCTGTATGTTATTTCCTTCATTCCAAAGAGAATTATATTTGATATCAAACTTTACATAATCATACAAAAATAACTCGTGAGCTTTCAGGACGCTTTTATGATATACATAACAGTGTGATAATGTGGTATACGTGCTATACTAACAAGGAATTATTTCAAAATGGACTAAATTATATAAAAAGGACTAGACAAATTATCAAAAACTTAGATTATTTATCATGTTGTTACATTATATTCATGTTTGTCCTATAATACGTTTAGTTGTACGTTGCAAGGTGAAGACTGCTCATTGTTACATCAGACGAGCGAATGCTTTTGGTAGTGCTGTAAAATTCACTGAAATGGAAATATGGGAGTGTCTTTGAGCGTGTGTCCACACCACACAGCAACACAGTGGCGTAGTGTGGTCGGACTTACTGGGGGGGGGGGGGGGGGGGGGGGGAAAGCACACTACATCCTTTTTATTTATCTTGACACAGCTTTTCCCCTTATTATTTATGTTTGTCAAATCCCAGTTTCCTAACATCGCAAGTTTTTGGCACCTTTTCCCAGCTGATTTGTCTTTCAACACCACCTATTTTAGTCAGAATTGACCACCCAGAATGGGATGTTCTTTGATGAATATGGCTGTATTTTCTACGACCCCATAACTAGTGAAGGTTTGAAAATAATTTGAAAAAACAAGAGGAAACCATACACTGTGAAAAAAAGTAGTAAATTTACGTTGGGTATTTTTTTGTTGGGTAATAAATACGTTGGTTACTGTTTTTTTGGGCAATATTTGACCAATACTTAGGCAAAGTTGTACTCTGCCGCTGCCTAAATACAAATGTCCAATTATTAGGCAATTAATTGCCCTGCTGAGTGGTAATTTACATACGATCGTGCCATTGTAAAAAAAGGAGTAAATGTACCTTGGTAATTTTTTGGTTGGGTAATATATACGTTGGTTACTGTTTTGTTGGGCATTATTTGACCGATACTTAAGCAAAATTTTACTCTGCCGCTGCCCAAATACAGATGTCCAATTGTTGGGCAAGTTATTGCCCTGCTGAGTGGTAAACTGTATACGTGCGTGCCACTGTGAAAAAAAAGAGTAAATTTACGTTGGTAATTTTTTTGTTGGGTAATATATACATTGGTATTTGTTTTGTTGGGCATTATTTGACCAATACTTGAGCAAATTTTTACTCTGCCGTTGCCCAAATACAGATGTCCAATTGTTGGGCAAGTAATTGCCCTGCTGAGTGGTAAACTGTATATGTGCGTGCCACTGTGGAAAAAAAGAGTAAATTTACGTTGGTAATTTTTTTGTTGGGTAATATATACGTTGGTATTTGTTTTGTTGGGCTTACTTGACCAATACTTGAGCAATTTTTACTCTGCCGTTGCCCAAATACTGATGTCTAATTGTTGGGCAAGTAATTGCCCTGCTGAGTGGTAAACTGTATATGTGCGTGCCACTGTGGAAAAAAAGAGTAAATTTACGTTGGTAATTTTTTTGTTGGGTAATAATACGTTGGTATTTGTTTTGTTGGGCATTATTTGACCAATACTTGAGCAAATGTTTACTCTGCCGTTGCCCAAATACAGATGTCCAATTGTTGGGCAAGTAATTGCCCTACTGAATGGTAATCTGTATACGTGCGTGCCACTGTGATTTCAACAAAAAATCACAAAATATGAACAAATATTAATTTTGAAGTAAAATTCTTTCGTTATTCATGTGTCAATCGTTTGTGTTTTATGTAAAAAAATATTATGACAAACTTTGCATCACATGTTTACCTTGTTATACCATTGGTTTTCTGTTGAATTTAACTTCATTTGTTTTCATAACCACTTTTTATGTATGCTACACATGTGATATATATACGCGACATGCTGCGTGTGTATTATAAATTCATTCCTAAGCTGGCACAGCCAGATTGCACTTAGAAAGTCTAAATAGACCAGTTGTTTGTGATTATACATTGACCCCAATGTATCCCACATGATTTGGAAATTTCAATTGGTAATTTTTGATTGGTAATTTCAATTGGTTTTTCGTCCTGGGCAGTCAGATGACCATTTGTTGTTTAAAGCAACTGAAAAATGCCCAACAAATAGTTTTATTGATTTTATTGATATCATAATAACTCAACAACTTAGTTAAATTATGTCATTTTCTGGATAATTATTATAGGTCTTGCCCAAATACTGGGTAAATTACTTTGTTAAAAGGTTGGGCACATTAATGTCCCCAAAACTTAGTTCAAAATATAACCCAACAGTTGGGCACAGTAATGTCCCAACAACGTTGGTTAAAATGTTGCCCAGTAGTTGTTGAGGTTGACTATGCTTCCAACGTCGGGTAAAATATTGGGTAAATATACGTAATTACCCAACAGTTGTGCACATTAATGTCCCAACAACGTTTATTTAAAATATTGCCCAGTAGTTGTTGAGGTTGACTATGCTTCCAACGTTGGGTAAAATGTTGGGTAAATATACGTAATTACCCAACAGTTGGGCACATTAATGTCCCAACAACGTTGGTTAAAATATTGCCCAGTAGTTGTTGAGGTTGACTATGCTTCCAACGTTGGGTAAAATATTGGGTAAATATACGTAATTACCCAACAGTTGGGCACATTAATGTCCCAACAACGTTGGTTAAAATATTGCCCAGTAGTTGTTGAGGTTGACTATGCTTCCAACGTTGGGTAAAATATTGGGTAAATATACGTACTTACCCAACAGTTGGGCACATTAATGTGCCCAACAACGTTGGTTAAAATATTGCCCAGTAGTTGTTGAAGTTGACTATGCTTCCAACGTTGGGTAAAATATTGAGTAAATATACGTACTTACCCAACAGTTGGGCACATTAATGTGCCCAACAACGTTGGTTAAAATATTGCCCAGTAGTTGTTGAGGTTGACTATACTTCCAACGTTGGGTAAAATATTGGGTAAATATTTACCCTTTTTTTTCACAGTGTAAGGGGACATTTTTTGGAAAAAAATTAAGAAATACATAAGGTGTGCTCCCCCCCCCCCCCCCCGCCCCCCCCCCCCTCCAATAGTTTTGCGTGCCCCCAATCATTCCGACCACACTACGCCACTGGTCGAAATAATAATAATAATAATAATAATGTATTTATAACGCGAATATATCACATATGTCTCTATGACTCTATGCGCTGTATGAAATTGAAATAGAAGAAAGAGAGGTTTAGCATACTTCATGTATACTGCGTATTAATTGCTATTATACAGAGAAATAGAGATTTGTTTCTGGTATCGATATAAAAATACAAAAGATGAGGGCACCAATTGGTTTGTGGTTTACTCGCTGAATTGATTGCAAAACGGGAGCAAATCAAAAAACTCGGCAAGGCAAAACTAATTGCAGTAAAACCGTCGCATCTGCACCAATATTTATTATTGTCTCTAACTGAGGTATACACATACATCACTATTTTCATCTTCTTCCGTTATACACATACATTATTTCATAGTCATTGTAATTAAAATGATACACCTGGTATTACACACACATACATGATTATTTATTACAATTTAAAAAATAAGAAGCAAAAAGGTAACAAAATGTATAGGCCTATATTTCATTCTGCAATACGTTTCGAGATGCAAGTTGATTGCAATTAAAAAAAAATTGTCTTCATATAGCCTACGTTAATTAGGTTGTTGTTAATTAAGTTTATTTATTATCAAAATCATGAGATTATGAATATTTACACCCCCCCCCCCCCCCCGTGCCCCCCCAAAGTTATTTATTATTTAAGCTATCATCCATCACTATATGATCACAAGTTGTTCCACTTTCAATCAAACAAAATTTCCACATGTTCATGTAATAACAGGGGCTGTTGAGCATTGGACATGACTGGCTGAGGGTTAAATGAGAGGTCCCCCTTTTATGGGGGGGGGAGGGGAGGGGGGGGGGGTGAGGGGAAAATATTCACCCCATTTGCTAATTGAGCTATATTTCACTTGAAACATGTTACCTAAAATACATTTGGAGGCTGGACAAACCTAATATATGTTTGGTCTCTACTAGATCAAAGTATGAGGATAATGACTGAGGCTTAGATTAGCAAATAATCACATTATACGCACTAGTTGCCAGCTGCACTTTAAAAGAAATCCAATATTATCATTTTATTGTATACAGTATTTTAAAACATTTTTACTACCATTCTAAAAATGCTACAAATTCAATGCTAGGCCTAC
>JBAMJV010014702.1:0-34473 GCA_037951105.1 Echinarachnius parma
TATGATAGCATATAGTTTCAATATTAAGAATAATAGTATCAGTTTTGTCGTTGGCAATGGCATATTATTTATACATACTATTGGGTTTGTGTGCGTGTTGTTTTTTTAGCAGCGTGTGCGTGTAAATGGGTTATTTGTACCAAACTCCCATTTCCCTGTTAGTACGGTACCGGTACCACCGGTCGACGCGCAGGAGCTTAAACTTTGTCAAAATGTGCAAAAGGTGTTCGGGGAACGGTTCTTTCTGTATTCACACGATCCGTACGTTCGATCAAACAAAGAATTGGGGATTCCCCAATCCTCTACTCTTATTCTTATTCCAAGTCGTTCATTCATATTATATGTTCTTGGCATTGCGTTACGCCAGCCATCATACTTATATAGCCTATCGATGATGATATGGCAATTAATGTTCTGGCATGTGATAATAAGTCTTGCAACAATGATTTAAAGGGAATTGGTTAAAGTGTGATCTTCAAAGTTGACATAAAGGTTTACTATAATTATGCTTACAACCAACATTACAAACTGAAGGAAATATTTTTTTTGTTTGTTTGACGGATGTTTGAAATCAGTGTTGCACTATTAGTATTAAACGTAACAAAACCAACCAAGGAACAGAATAGATAGATAGTGACAGAGCGTGGTCGAACTGAATTTGTTTGCTTTTGTTAGTTTGTTTGTTGTTGTTTTTTTGTTGGGGGGGGGGGGGGGAGTGGGGCACACCGTATGTATTTCTATATTTTATACATATTTTCCCCTTATGTTTTAGTGTTTGTGTCAAATTATGCGGGGGGGGGGGGGGGGGGGGGGACGTTCTACCCCATACCCCCTGTAGCTATATAGGCCACTGGGTAGAGATGTACTTTAGTGAACCTTTGTCCACTTGTGCCCGATGGTATGTCATTCATGCATTGGCTATAATGGGTCTATGTATTCAATTTACTGTAAATTATGTAAGTGTACAAAGGGAACAAAATCAATACAACATGCGAACATAATTATGTTCACATTTGTGGTGAAAAGTTAAATGCAGTCTATAATCCTTTGTTTACAATTATAATTACCCAGCCACCATCGAGGGTGAAAGTAAATTGTGTAATCTCTATAGTAGACAAATTTAAATTCAATAATTATGCTTTTGCTTTCAGTAAGTTATTGCAACATATTATGCCATATAGAAATCGGAAATATTGTATTAAAATTGGTCGGTATGCCTTTTGAATGATTCAGTGGCATATTGTAGGCGACTGATGGAGCGAGTGGGGGGGGGGGGGGGGGGCGGGGGTGGTGGGGCTGCAATTCATTAAGGGGGACATTCATGTATTTCTTATTTTGTAAGGATTTCCCCGGGGTAGCACTTGCCATCCTTGCCCTTGAAGCTACCCTTCTGGATTTTATACATGTACGTGTTGTATTTATTTTGATGGGTAAATGCTGCAGTGCAAAAACAACTTCAATTTACTCTCATGAATAGTGCCACATAGCGGATAACTTTGTTATTATTATTATTATTATTATTATTATCATTAATAATATTGTTGTTTTTTTGTTCATGATGTTGTTAATTTTGTTATTGGTTAGACACAACCGATCCGGCTGCGACATCCGCCACCGGGTCAAGTTCTGGTACAACCGAACAGTCGGTTACCGCGGCTGTGACATCCGCCACCGAGTCAAGATCTAGCAAAACCGAACAGTCGGTTACCACGGTTCCACTCGAAGACACTCGCGGCGCTGAAAGAAGGAAAACTATTGTTACTTCGGTTGTCGTGCTATGCGTTATCATCCTGTTCATCATCATTGCATTCGTTATATGCTTGGAAAGAGGCAGTAAGTGGTTTTCACTAATAGTTTAGTTCCAAAAAAATCTAGCCTATAAACAGCCGCTCTGATTACTGACGGTCATCTGACAGCATCTGGATCTGTATCGCCTGCCCGATAATTGCGATTATATCACATTAGGTACATACATGTACAAAATGTGAACAGAAGTCGTAATTAAACTTTTTTCTGTCACTTTTATCATTTTGTATTTTCGATTATTTCTGTTTCGGTGCGTGTATAGATGATGCCTCAATTATAACCCATTTAATTTATGTGCGTTTAAGAATTGCACATTCCAATATAATACATTACGAATGCAACATTAATTTAAGTTCTTACATAACCGACATGATACTTGCAAATGTAATGAATCTACTCGTGATGAGAAACTGTACATAGCGCGCGGCAAAACCGAAAATTACAGTACAGAACGAAAGGGTGATGATTGATGATTATTATACAGTTGTTAAAGGGATATTTGAGTTTTGGTATAGAGGGCGCTACACAAAATAATTTTTTGTGAGATAATGAAAAAAAAAAAGTGTCAAATTTGAAAGAGCCTACAATTGTAATGACAGAATAAACTTTATTTGATCAAAATCGGTTCAGAAATTGCTGAAATGTCCATAAACAAAACCATTTTAATAATTGTGGGGCCTGAACATTATTCGATAATTTTGAACCAGCCGTTCCAATTTTTTTTAAACCTTCCTCTTTTAAAAAAAATACAAAAGAGGCTTTTAATAGTTGTTGATTATCTCTATCTAATCACTATTTTAACAAAACATAACATGCACAACATTTTATTTAAAATGGTTGAAACGAATGAGTTTTTGGAGAGCGCCCTTTTGAGTTTTAACCGCTCTGTTTGAATGGTAACAGGCTTTTTACTTAGTTATTTGTTATTCCTGTCGAGCATGGTGGAGTAATATTATAACTATTAGTTTGCAATGTAATGCTGCATGTTTGGGTTACTAAAATTAAAGGGATAGTTGAGTTCTGGTAAGGAGAGTACAGTTTTGGTTAAACGGAGTTTTAGTGACCAAAACCTGCATCATTACATTACAAACTAATATAGTGATAATAGTTATAACTCGAAAGGAACACATAATTACAAATGACTTAGTAAAGATCCTGTTATCATTCAAAAAGAGCCGTTAAAAATCAAAAGGGCGCTCTCTAAACACTCATCTTTTTCAGCCATTTTGAATAAAACATTGTGCATGTGATGTTTTGTTGAAATAGTGATTAGATAGAGAGATAATCAACAACTATTTAAAATACCTATCTTGTAAATTTTTGACAAGAGGAAGCATTTTTTTAAAATTTGTAACGGCTTGTTCAAAATAATATTATCTAATAAGTGTGGCCCCCCCCCCCCCCCCCCATTTATTACAAATGGTATATGTTTATGGATATTTCAGCCGTTTCTGAACCGCTTTTGATCAAATAAAGTTTATTCTGTCATTAAAATATTGTGCTCTTTCAAATTTTACACTCAGTTTTTCATTATCTCACAAAAAATAATTGTATGTAGCGCCCTCTCTACCAAAACCCAACTTTCCGTTTAAGTTTGACCAAAACTGTACTCTCTTTACCAAACTCAACTATCCCTTCAACTGGTGGTGGAGGGAATATCACGGAATGTTTCATTCCGAGGCATTTTAAATCCTGAGGGAACATTCCATGATTTTCCCCAACAACAACGTAAACAACTGTTATATCATCTGGCTGAATCCGGGGGCTATATACAATTTCATTCATTGAATCTGAAAACAGTACAAAACAATATACCTTTGGTTCTCATTGTTACTTCATTATACATGTACAACCTCTTTTGCAGCTCGCGCCATGCGGTGAATAGTGGGCTCTGAAATGTGATATATACAAATTATCATGACAATCACGTGACTGTGTTAAGCCAATCAATGAAGCGTATTTTATTAAGTCAGATGATATAATGTTTTATTTCCTTCATTGGAATTATAGTTGTTATTTGTTGTTACCATTATATGCTTTCATATGTTTTGTTTACCTTGTAATCTTTTCATGGCATGGATAACGTTAAACATTTCAACCTCACGTGTCCAGTAGTTCATATGACATTGTGTTTATGTAATTAAAGGGCAATGCAACTCAAGAATAGAGTTTATCCTACTTGATATATCGTAATATGCCTTTTTATTATATATAACATAACTCCGACTCAGATTTTTGCTTTGGGAGAAATATGTGAAAACTCTATCGGGCTTACCACTATTCATGCGAACACTGGAGGCCGCCATTATTAGGTGTGTGCGGACTTTAATATGGTCAGTGATATGCACTAATGCATTTCAATAGGATCTATTGTTACCATTGTCTGAATACTTGTAGATGCTTTGACGAGTCTGTAAATCAGTGAAAAGCTTTTTGTTCGGCCCGTAGCGCACTCGTCATAGTTTGCAAAGCATGTCGGGCAATTACAAGAACATGGCGCTCCCATCACCTTTTGCCGCCGTAAGAATTAGTAAAATGTGGGTATGTTCACGTAAGGATTTCATGGGATCCAGGAGGCCAAAATTGCCAAGTTATGTATCAAATAAAATGTCTGTTCACCCTGTAAACGATAATAATAGCCGAAAGCCATAGTTTCATTGCCCTTTAAACAAATGTTTTTTCAACATTTTAAAATACATTTACGTTGTTTATATAAGACAATTTGACCCGAGGTGAAGGAAGTTTTGTCTTCTTCTTTTTTTCAGGTTGTAGAAACTCACGATGGCCCTGTTCAAGGTATGTGTATATTATATTGAAAGTAGATACATCAATTTCCTTTCAATTTTTACTACATGTACCACATTTTCTTGATAATGTATTTGTGATGGAACTGTTCATTTGTTGCATAAATGTTTGTACTACTGTTCATCATGATCAGAGTAATTTTGTTCACGACTAATTAGTGTTATCACTATGTCCAGGAAGGTTATATTCACGCTCAATTACCCAGAAAATGCCAATTTGTTTTATGATTATAAGTATAAAATAACCAATTATAACTGTTACAACTCTACATATCACTAAGTTGGGTTCATGTTCCTTCTGACCATCGACCATTGAAAAGGGTTTCAGAGAACTGCCACTAGTGTCATGAGTGTGGATCAGTGGTTATAGAGCACCAGTCTATACGGGGATCCCGAGGTCTTTGGCTCGACTTTCTTGCGAGGCCCAATTTTCATTTATATGTTAAAATATTATCAACATTGCACTGTATTCTAGATACAAGAGGGCAAGAACCGATGACCCCGAGGAACAATCAAGAAGGTCATCTAGAGATCAATCAGCAAATCCCCCAAACTCGAATATAGAAATGGTAATTGTTCGCAACCACGACGAGCAAGATAGGAGCATGCCTCCTGGGAATAGTATGGACGACGGTCGCCAACGAGCTCAAACTGAACCGGACGAATTGGACAACCTTCGTCGTGGTATGAGAGATACCCCGGAGACTGATTGCGACTCGGTTCACAGTAACTTTGTGTACAATTACGACTCTAAGAACAACTCTTTGCAGAGAGATGAAGTCAACCCTGGAGAGCTTCGGGGAGAAAGCTTTCTTCCAGAACTTAGATACTCTGCGGTAAATATATACTAGTCTATTAAAGAGTGGAGCTTCATTATAACGAGGTCCGACTGACCATGAATATTACCTTGTTATATCAAGATAAAATATAAAAGAATATAAAGAGCTGGAACTAGCCAAATTACTTTGTAATAAAAGGGCTTTTAAGGGGTCCTACTAATTGGTGCAAACAAGTGCCAAGTAGTGCCAACCAGTGCCAAGTAGTGCCAAGCAGTGCCAACCAGTGCCAAGTACATGAAGTAGTGCCAACAAATCCAGTGCCAAGTAGTGCCAACAAACCAGTGCCAACAAAAACAGTGCCAACAAAAACAGTGCCAACAAAACCATGCCAGTGCCAACAAAAATAGTAAAAGGTTCGCTTGCTGATTGTGGACGCCAGGTTCACCCGCGTGTTGTCCGCCCCGCCGTGCCGCGGGGCTGGCCGTGCGCCGCGTCGTCGCTGGCTCGATTATGATGTAGTGCAATTTAGTATGCGGACGCCATTCACCCGTCTGATATGTACATAGTGCAAAGTATGCGGACGCCATTCACCCGTCTCATATGTAGTGCAAAGTATGCGGACGCCAGGTTCACCCGTCTGATATCCGCCGCGTCGACGGGTGAATGGCGTCCGCATACTTTGCACTACATATCAGACGGGTGAATGGCGTCCGCATACTTTGCACTACATACACTACATAATCTAGCCAGCGACGACGCGGCACACGGTCGGCCGGCCAGCCCCGCGGCGCGGCGGGGCGGACAACACACGGGTGAACCTGGCGTCCGCAAGCAGCAAGAGAACCTTTTACTATTGTTGTTGGCACTGGCATGGTTTTGTTGGCACTGGTGTTGTTGGCACTACTTTACACTGGTTTTGTTGGCACTACTTGGCACTGGGTTTGTTGGCACTACTTGGCACTGGTTGGCAATACTTGGGACGTGTTTGCACCAAGTAGTAGGACCGCTTTTGGGAGCTCATTATGACGAGGTTTCCAGTATAAAAGGGTTCTTTCGAAACCTCGTCAAAATTGTAATAATGGGTGTCAAATACCGTATTCTCGTCACTTTTGATTTCTAATAATTCAAAGAGTATCGCTCATTAAAGCAGTTGATAGCTGATAATTTTCGCTGGATAAGGTTGAGTAGCATAATTCACACTCAATTTCAAGTGATTAATTAAATCTATATATTGGAAAAGTAGATTACAAAATGCTGTAAACAAATATAATTCTGAACAAATAAAAAAACGATTAGAGATTGCTTTTTGGGGGTCTTCAAGATCGGCTGGGTGTAAATATATATAAAAATTGATCTGGCAACCGGTTCTGGAGTTATCGCGAGACGGATAACGGGACGTACGGACGGACGGACAACCCTAAAACAAAGGGATATTTAAGAAAATGTTGCACGCTCTGACAATTGAAAATTTGCCTCTTCCGACAATGTTGAACTACTACGCTTTTGAACATTTTTAGATGAAAAATGCGCTAAATGCATTATTACTATAGGTTTTCCCGGCCAATTTCCTACTTTACGCGCCCAAATTCGTTTATGTGCATTCAATTTCGTGCAGTTGCCTTGGATGAGTCGCTTTGGTCATTCAAATTCATACTCCGAGCATCCATATTCGTATATGGGCACTCAAATGTCAAATCGCGAACTTCAAATTCGCAAATGGGCATTCGATTTCATCATTGGGCGCTATTTTCAACAAATGGGTATTCCATTTAATACGGCAAGCTTGACAATCGCTTGTTTGTGCATTCAATTTCGTTTATGGGTGGCCAATTTCCAGACATGTTCATTCAATTTAAGTTACACAAACAACATCCATATGTACGAACACATAAACATATTTACATGCATGTATACCATATACATACGCACACACATACATACATGACCAGATGACGACTTTGATTTCTCTTTTGTATCATCATCACCGCTCTTTTCCTTACATAGTCTCGACCATTCCATCGTGTTATATACCTTTCCCTTTTCAGACATACTTTTCAACATTTATTATTCACTTTTCGATATTCATCAGTCACATTTTGTTTAGGCTTGTTTGTCAAATTTAAATAACTTTATATTCATTTCACATTGTGCTTTCTTTTGGTTTTACCTCTATTCGTTAATCATTGTCTTTACTTCATCATCATGCGATATTTACATTAGTTCACCATTTTGATCTTTATTTTCATCACATTTTCTTATTTGTCATCATCTGATCTTTATTTTATCATCATCTTTTTTCATAATCTGTATCTTTATTTACATCTTTATCATCTTTTGTTTATTGATTGCCCATGCACGAAATAAATGTATATACCATATACTATGATGTTACATGTCCAACATTTCCACTGTACATGTTTAATTTGAATGAAATTATAATGAACTTGTTTGCCCATGCGCGAATTTGAATGACCGAAATGAGACCGGAGACTGCTAGATATGAATTTGAATGACCATTAACGAAAATGAGCGCCCATCGCTTACATTGGAATGACGCAAGTGTGAAATTGGTTGCTCCGTTACTTAATATGAATGACTAAAAACGAATTTGAATGACGATATGTCGATCCAAGCGCGGATAAGGTGAAATTGAATGCTGCTGATATGAAATTGCATGAGAAAATAGCAAAATTGACCGGGAAAACCTTTATTATTATTATTATTATTATTATCATTATCATTATTATCATTATTATTATTATATTATTATTATAGTCATTATTATTATTACTATTATTATTATTATTATCATTATTATTATCATCATTATTACTATTATTATCCCAATTACATCAATTTAGAACCATAAGATGAAGCCTAACCTCATCACGAGTGACGAAAACGATATCAGCTACGAAAAAGATAAAGAAAAGGAAGATCTCGACAGCAAATTAGTAAGTTTAGCTGTGAGCGTATACGGGCACATTTTTCACAGGAGGCTGACATTTATCAAGGGCATATAAAGCCCCCCCCCCCCCCCCCCCTCAACCGAATTATGTTTAAATGGCTCCTCGCTTCCTTTGTGCCCATACATTATAATTTGTTATGGTTTGTACGAAAATGACATGTAGATGCATAAACTACACGGGGGATGGGGGGGGGGGGGGGGGGAGAAGTGGGGTGCACTTCTACTTTTCACTAGGTACACAGTGTTCTTATTGCATAAAACTGTCTCATATAATTCAGAATAATCGAACAATGATTAATAATGATTGTTGATGTATGATCGATGTCTCAAGTATCACTTTTGGAAAAATCTTATACTGATAATAATAATTATAACGCGCATAGTATCGGATGAGTCTCTATTCGCTGTAAGAAAGGAAAGTAAAATGAGAGTTCAGCATTAGAACACCCATTATTACAACACAAATTACGAAATTATTTTGCAGAACCATGCCTAAATATTAGAAAGGATCTTGTGTTGTCTGTATCTATACGCATAAAATAATTATGTATATTTTAAAAATACCAATCCCACAATCTATGCTCTTAATTGTTTTTGTTGGGGTATAGGGAAGTGAGTTCAAAAGCCCGGCGGCTGGATCACCGCTTGCGGTGCAGATCATCTTTGACCTTGATTATAACGCCTTGCCGGATAAGGAAGCCAAGGGAAAGATGCAGAACACCCTTGTAAGGATACTACATGCCCGGAGCAAGCCGAACAAGCCATCCATGGGCAACTCTCCATCAGGCCCCAGCATGCTAAACACATCAGAAACCCCTGCCCTAACAAGCATGCCATTGCCAAGCCAGTCGGGGTCTATGATGGTAATAATAAAGTAATATTCAATCCACTTATTGCATGAAATATTGAATGATAAAGAAAATTCAAATTTGAAAAAAAAAAAACAATATAACTTTTCATTCGATTTTGTTGTTGAAAATGAAAGAAAATATTGTGAATTGGATTTAAGTGAATTAAATTGAATTAAAATGTTACCCATTTAAAATAACCTGCTTTGAGTTGCATTAAAACATCAAATTTTATTTTTACATGTAAATTGATTGATGTGCCGTGAAGATCCAATTGAAAGAGTTTTCATAAAGGGATGAATGTTTGCCCTTAACCAGTCGGCTGAAAACTGGAACCAATACATCCATCAATGTTAAGAAGAATGTCAATCTCTGTGCGGAAGCCATGATCGGCTCTAAGTTTGGTCCCATGCAGAATTATAATGTTGATAATCATGAGAAAAGAGTGCGTGCGGGACCTGGGCCCAGTTTCATAAAACTTTTCAAATTGTTGTAACTGTAAACTTATTGTTGCAACTACTTTGCCAACATCCATATCATTTTCTTTGAGAAAATCACCGATCTTGTGAAAATAGTCCACCGGTCGGTTTGTTTTGTTGGTTCACCCTTTATAACACTGACAAAAATGTTTGAGTAAATATTTCGTTACATGCCTATTTGTTCGGGTCACGACGTTATAAACTACTTGTTTTGTTTTGTTTTGTATACAGTAGTGCTCTTAAAATTGTTTGTTTGATCTTTAATGGCTTCTGCTTCAGTTTAAGTTTGCGTTTGATTTGTATTTGTAAGGCTTCGGTGATGAAAAGCTTGCACGAGAAGGGTAGCACCGATGATCCAGAAGCTGATTTCGCCAAATGTCTAACGCACAAACTTGAACGCTTTGGCACCGGGCGTGAAAGGGATATCTCCGAATTGATCATCACCAGTCCCAAGTATCAACAAATCAAGAGCGTAGACGAGATCCCTACATTTGAGCAAGAAACTATGGTGAGCATGGTGAGTGCCATGGGTGAAATTCAACTCCGCCTACCCATACGTTGATCGAGTGTTCATTTATCATTCACATAAATAATTGAAACGTTATCTCATCCACTCGTTCGTGCGTTTATATATCACTCATCCATTCCTTTCTTCCTTCCGTTCTTCCTTCATTCCTCACTTCATTCCTTCCTTTACTACTTCCTTCGTTCTTTTCCTTTGTTCCTTAGCCCTTCCTCCCTCCCTCCCTCCCTCCCTTCCTTCCTTCCTCGTTCCTTCCTCCCTTCCTTCATTCCTTCCTTCCTTCCTCCCTTCCTCGATCTCTCCCTTCCTTTCTCCCTTCCTTCCTTCCTTCTTCCTCCCTCCGCCCCCCTCTCCCTTCCTTCCTGCCTCCCTTCCTTCCTTCCTCCCACCCTCCCTACCTTCTTTCCTTCCTACCTCCCTTCCTTCCCTCCTTCCTCTTTCCCTCCCCTTCCTTCTTTATCTCCTTCCTTCCTTCCGCCCTCTCTCCCTTCCTTCCTCCCTCCCTACCATCTTTCCTTCCTATCACCCTTCCTTCCCTCCTTCCTCCTTCCCTCCTCTCCCTTCCTTATCTCCCCTTCCCTCCTTCCTTCCTTCCTACATCCCTTCCCTCCCTTCATTCCTTATCTCCTTCCTTCCCTCCTTCCTCCCTTCCTTCCTTCCTTCCTTCCTTCCTTCCTTCCTTCCTTCCTTCCTTCCTTCCTTCCTTCCTTCCTTCCTTCCTTCCTTCCTTCCTTCCTTCCTACCTCCCTTCCTTCCCTCCTTCCCTCCTTCCTTCCCTCCCCTTCCTTCCTTATCTCCTTCCCTCCTTCCTTCATTCCTTCCTTCCTTCCTTCCTTCCTTCCTTCCTTCCTTCCTTCCTTCCTTCCTTCCTTCCTCCCTTCCTCCCTTCCTCCCTTCCTCCCTTCATTTGTTCATATGTTCATTCATTCATACATTCGTTCGTTCGTTTGTTCGTCCATCTGTTCGTTCGTCCGTTCGTGTATTCATTCATTAAAAATTGTAATATCAAATGATCATTCATTCCATACTTAATTAATTAACCAAATGTTCTTAATCATTTAATTTACCAATTCATCAGTTATGTCATCATGCATTTATCCATCCACCCATTGAACTAAATCATTCAAATTCACAAACTAAACAATTAATGAATACGTTTTTCACCAACTTTTAATTTTTGTTGTATTGCAAATATATACAGTACGTGTAAAATCTAAAAAAATCTTTTCGCAGCTACTTCCCGATATGCGTGACGAGAACCTTGCAGATGAACTGGGCTTACTCATCAGGCAGTTGAAAAGAAAAATGTTAGAATCAAAGGATACCAAAGAGAAAGCGAAAATCCGTACAAAGGTCACGGAACTAATCTTGGAGGCTTTTCACATCCCGACAGACCCGACAGCGGATCCGCCGGGTGGCGATCTTGATCAGACCGACATCAAAACGAGTCATTACAGTGCAGAGGTATGTGTGTTGTTTAAGGGATAGTGCAGTTTAGTTGAGAGGGCGCTTCAAGAAACTGATTTATACACTCAGCAAAAAAAGTAAGTTAACACTTTTTCAAGTCCAGAATTGTCATATAAAACTTTAATAAAAATCAATAAATTACATATCAAATTTAAGAAAATTTAATCGTTTTCAACCTGCCGGGTGAACACAGATTGAAGCTTTACGCATGAGTGAACACATTTGTTTTTCTCTTCCAATGTGCAAAAGTAAAAATTGCAAAAATGGACAGTCTGCCATTGATGTGTAAATGCCCTTCCACAAAAGAAAATTGAAACAAAAGATCACACTTACACAATGGCTTTATCTTTGAATGAGAGACACAATAATGTGGTTAAACTGTGGTTAACAGTTATGGTGGCCCAACAAGATATTGACTTTAAAGCAAGAAAGAAACACTGCAAAGAAAGAAAGATACTGACTCTAAACAAACAAACAAAGATTACTCTTGTTAATAATTTTCTTTTCAAGTGCAATGAACCATGCAAACCTGTATTGTGTTTTGTTTAACTTTTCTGTGCAATATGACTTTTTATATTTTTTGTGCAATGTGACTTTTTATATTTTTTTGTGCAATTTTGCAATTTTTACTTTTGCACCTTGGAACAGACAAATGAATGTGTTCACTTGTGCGTAAAGCTTCAATTTTTATTCACCTACCAGGTGGAAAAACAATTAAATATCCTTTAATTTGATATATAATTTATTTGTTTTTTATAAAAATCTTGAAAAAGTGTTTACTTTCTTTTTTTGCTGAGTGTATATATTGACAATTATGTGTTCTTATTGAAGAAAAAAATGCAGGCAAATAAACTTCATAATATTATACAATTTCAAATTTCAAATTTTCTGCAAATTATTACGAATATGTCATCATCATCAGTTTGCACTAGTGCAATCTTAGTTGAGAGGGCCGAGGGCGCTTCAAGAAAAACAAACAGTGAGATAATACAAAATAAAGTGTAATTTTTGAAAGCAGCACGTTATTTCAAGGTAAAAATTAAATTGAAATAGTTTAAGATTGTTGGTCCTTTTCGTCATGTTATTATTGACAACTTATAACCATGATAACGTATCATCAGTTTGCACTACAACTTACTAGTAAACGTTGCGGCTAGTATATAGCCATTGCTATATGCTCCCCACTAAATATGTTTGTCATTGATTCAACAGCCCCCAATTCTCCCTAGCTATAGAGGAGGTGCACGTGTCCCCAAACAATCATAAAAAACATAAGGGGAAAAGATGTGAAAAATACATATTATGTATTTCTTTATTTTCCACATATTTTCCCCTGATATGTTTTTAGTGTGCCCTGATTATTTACTATCATTCCGACCGTGTTACTGAACACATTTGTTAGTGAGAAGGGGATGCACGATCATAGACACACTTTTATGGATAATTATCATGTCACCGTTGCAGAAAGAGTTGCAATAAATTGCAAGACAGAAAATATGCACATTTGAACTTATCTGATCTGACGTGCAATCGATTGTCGGTCAATCTGCAACGGGGGCCCATATATTATACTCGTCTTTCTATTTCACCTTTCTTCCAGGCTAGTCAACAAGCTTCTGATGGTCCGTCAATGGTTGATGATTCCAAGTTAGTCTTGTTCTGGGTCGAAAAGATCTCAAAACTGCAACCCGTGGTCCAGCAAGCTGTAAAAGACAGGATCGATACAGAAGTCGTCTATCCGCGCCAAGGACGGAAGCCAACAAGAAGATTAAAGAAATTGTCATGTTTTAGCTAGATACGTAGAAAGTACCCTAATATAGCGAAGAAAATTACATTTCACATTAGAATTTTACAAAGAATAATTGTATCCACGGTGTGCGTAACATTATCAGTTAAAATATCATAAAAACAAGTGCATCATGGTTATATAGGATAGACCTCCAAAATGCAATACAGGTGCACTTATGTCGGGTACGTTTTCAATGAGACATCGTCTCCTAACACTATCACTGTCTGTGCCCATCCTGTGACGTCATTAAAACATTCCTGTATGTTTTGTTTGTTCGAAGAGCATTCTAGTATCGATCATGAGATGGGTTGTCTAATTGCTCGTTCACTTAGATATATGATGCAAATGGGACCGATAACTGCTATATGTTAATATGAAAGCCCAAGCTCTCTAATGATGTAAAAGTTCTAACATTGTAATTTTCTTTGCATATGGGTACTTTTATACGAGCGACTTACAAACACGTCCCATCTCCAAAGTTTCTATTTTGGAAAGAATTAGAAGGCCGTATGGGAAGATATTGGTATATTTTGCGGGTGAGCTATCGTTGTGAAATCAGCATTTTGATAATATGTAGTTACAATAAAACTGCATACAAGTTGTAACACATATTGATGCATGCGTATAATTGTGTTAAAAGATTACGATTAATGTTTAGTTGAATTAACTTCAGTTTAATTGAATATAGATGTATTGAATACATTTGAATTGGATAGAATTGCATTGAATGAATTTGAATTGAATGGAAGTAGGCAAGATCAGCACGGAGATATTTGTATCCCATTCTGTACAGTGAACCGTGATTATCTAGATTTCGTCGGATGACAGAAGGGCGTTGAATTAATCATTTGTTTTCTAAATTAAGTTATGCATACTATCTTGTAGGTCCGAACCTCCCTATGTGATGCAACATTCCCGAAAGTTATGACTAATTTTAGGAATATTCATTAAATATTAAACAGAGTTGTATTTGATTATGTACAAACTTTATCAAACGCGTTATCATTATCATTGGTCATCAGGTACAGTTCAAACCGAACAATTATCTTGCGGACCATCTCAACTCCCTGTGTAGCAAACTATCCCAAGCTGCTCTATATTATACGCTACGGGCTAAATAACATTCGACCAAGTTCCCGTTTATACTCTTGGATAGTGAGCAGAAATGTGGATTAAATGACTTACTGAAGGTCACAAATGCCGGGGCATCGATTGGGTTCGAACTCGGGTCCCATATGTAGAAATAACCAATGAAAGTTTGAGCAAAATTGGTCAAGAAATGTAATTTAATGATCGTTTGACCAAAAATGTATAAGACTATATACATGTATATATACTGAAATTGCAATAACAATCTGTGTGACCTGATAATTGTGACCTGTCATATGATTTATTCATGTCATATGCCACTATTTAAACACAAATTATATACGTAAATATACACCTATAATTATTCGTTGCAATCGAGTAAATGATGTTTGTATTGGTTCACTTTTCACTTGTATATATAATATATATATATAATTGCAAAGAATAATCATAAATTACTGAAAAGGAAGATATATATTTACTAAACAAACGACGGATAATCCGATGTTACCAGGGTAACCTATACCCGTTATATTGCAGTACTCATGCACTGAATGTTTTGACTTAATATTCCTTTTCGAAATGATTAGCTAAGGTTAAACAATTGGTTGGAGTTGTTCTATTTTTATATTACAAAGACACGTCATAACAAAATTAATTCACAAGAATGAGATTTAGTTACAAAATTCCCAATGTTATCATTCCATTGCTGATCCATAATTGTATACATGATTATGAAGGTCGACCTTGTCTTTATAGATTGGACCAATACAAATGTTGCTATTTGCTAGCTACCATGAATAGTATCACTCTCTTCCTGGGTTCAGTCTCTGTGAACGGTAGAAGTATACAACAATGAAAGTTTGTCTAAAGTTTCCTTAACAATTCTTTCTCAGTGAGGATACATGAGTGTGTCATCATTTGATTCAACTGATATTATTATGATTTTCTATGTACATGAAGGCCCTAGGACATTTCTTACGCTATATGTAAATATTGTACCAGCTATCATTTTTGTTGTATCAAATATTACACGTTCGTATGTATATATATATAGGCATTTGTATTTTGTACTTATGAAGGATTATGTGACTTATTATTAAGAGTATTATCATGTTATAAAACGTAAATAAATCGTGCTTTGATGAAGAAATATTATCGAGATCTCACCTAACGGTAGTAACTAAGACATCGCCTGCTGTAAGAGGCGACGGACGTGATTCCGGTGTGAGCGTATAATCTGTCCGGGCGGATAACCTGTCTGACCCTAACCCTAAACCCTAACTCTAACCCTAACCCTAACCCTAATTTGATGGCTATAGGTCAGATTAGTGGCTATAGGTCAGATTTAATGGCTATAGGTCAGATTTAGTTGCTATAAGTTAGATTTATTGGCTACATAAGTGTATATAGCAGTGGTGGGGCCTAATACACTATATTGCCATTACTATAATACTGCGGCCCAGACAGGTTATCCGCCCGGACAGATTATGCGCTCACACCGGCATATCTCTGTAGTAAGTATTTCCGGTATGATATTGGTATGTATGGAAACAAATGCCGGTGCAGGAGCGATAGACCCAAGTACTTATTAAAGGGGTATTCCGGGCCTGATAAAACCATTTGTTATTTGAATAAGCAGAATAAGAGGCATAATTGGTGAAAATTTGATCAAAATCGGACAAGAAACACGGGAGTTATACCTATTTGAACATCATGTAGTAATGAGCGATCGTTTCAAAATTGCCGCCATATGCAACATCATTGACGAGCAACCCGCCATGGCTTTAGTACATGAAAATACACTTATTTCTCATTTTCGTTGCTAAAAATTAATTTTTCTCTGCTTGTTTTCACAAATTCATAGAAGAATATCGATGGGCCAACCTCTTTGGAATTTGTAAGCTCATAAATTTGCTTTGTTATTAAGAAAATTTTAATTTTGTAAAATTTCCATGTAGAAGTCAAAATGGCTGCAGCTCGCAAGTGACGTCACGATCGATAGCAGTTGCGAACGATACTAAAAATCGGAGCAAAGTTCATCTTGTCATAACTTTTGTATTGCTCTACCGTTTTGGCTCAGATTTTCGATCATGATTCTTCATATTCACTTCATTTTATAGCAAACATCACATTTCTGGGGTGGAATTCCCCTTTAAGTATATACCTTACATCATTTGATGGAAACTGAAAACAAATCACAGTAATGACTCATTAGTCCTATTAATTGATGGTTCCACAATTGTACTAGTACTCCTTTTTAGTGGATGTGTTTCCAATTATGTATTCTTATTTTTCTTTTGGTAAATGATTGTAAATTATATAAATGTTTCATTGGAAACGAAAATAAATTGAAATTTAAAAGAACATCACGGTTGCTCTTAATTTATAATCTAATAAAATTTGATTCCTTTTCTATTAGCCCTTGGCTGTACATTCTTATAATTATGTTTCGTCCTTGCACTTTGATGTTAGCATTTCACCAACAATATTTATGTTGTTATGAAGAATGGAAACAAATCAAACACGTATTCTTCCAACTAAGCTCCTTATTCGTATCTGATATTTTATGCAATAATATTTTACTTTCATTTTCTCTATTTTATATAAACTTGACTTTTATCATGATCTGTTCGGTAAGTTAGATTACTGATGTGAAATCTGATGTGCTTGTGTTTTTTCGAGAATGGAAATAAACAAAAATAAACAAAATGAATGTGTTTTAGCAATAATTATACTAGCTTTACAAGACAAAGCACGGAAGAACATTGTGTTTATAATGCTTCGTATTCCAATAGAAACTTATAGAAACCTGTCTTTGTAGACTTCACAATTACGTCGGTTGAAATTAATTTGTATTAATTGTACAATATTATGTTTAAATAGAAATATGACAAAATTGAGGCATGCGATATTCAAAATATGTACGTTTTGTTTTATTGCAGTAAATCAGAAAGAATATGAATATGGTAACAAGATTGTTTGTTTGCTTCGTATGACATATAGCCTATACACATTATATACATTCAAGTCTAAGCTTCTCAGCCAGGTCAGAGCAGCATCTGTTGTCTGATGAATCCCCTACAAAATATCAGGGAAACATAGGAGAGGGCAGTCAATTACCACATGCTGCACTGTCTGGTCTGGATTCCCGCAGTCACATGCAGGTAACAAAATGATAAATTACGATAAGTATCGATGGGTGAAGACAAAATGGGGAACATTTAATATCAACCTGCAATTTGTACAGAATACGCCGGCATTTGTAATAAATATAATGTTCCATAGTAGACAATTGAATTGATAACTGTAGTTATACAGTTTGTATAATCAGCAATAATAATTTTAAAAAGACAGTTGAAATTTGAATTATAATGAAATACAATTTCTCAAGAAATATTGAACACTGTCTTTATGACTGCCGTTTGGGTATACATACAAATCGTAATGTTTGCACTTTTTTGGGGAGCCTTTCCAATCGTATTCCAATCTCTACTTAAAAGACATTGAATTTTATTAATGATTTGATTTGATTCATTTATTTTCTACATTAAAAAATATATATAAATAAGTTAGTTACAGAAATGCCTTTACAAAAAAGAGAGATTAAAACAAATTAATTATGAGAGAATGCATTGGGTACGTTGAATGGCAGAGATATATCGTTCGAGTTACCATGGTTACATAACACAAGTTTATAACATACTGTACAATCAAAGGGATGTCATTATAGACAATATAAAATATTAAAATGTACACAATGACAAATTTGTCTTTATATAGTATCATACTGACAACACGTTTTTATTCTATAAACGTATATACTGGACATTCATTTTTTGAATCATAGTTACCTACCGGTTGCGTATCTACTATGGCTAATATCACCTTATTTTTCACATTTTCAAAAACATTATCAAATTATTTGTTGTTTCCAAATATGATCAGTAAATCAGACTAGAAAATTCAGGCAAAATGCAAAACAATCTTAAACTATAACGCAGACACCACTTAACATGAACACACACGCACACATACACTTGCTTTAAAAGTAATTCCTCAATATTATATACATATGTACAAGATATTTCCAATGTTAATTTCTTACTCATTTCATAAACAGATAACATAACAGTTTTACAGTCTAAATGAAAGAAAATGAAAGAAAGTGAAATTAACTACCTCACGTACATAAAGATAAACATTTATAAATCAACTGTATATTCAATTCACCCCCCCCCCCCCCCCGCAAAAAAAAATAAATAAAAAAAATAATGGAGGTTATAATAAAGATAAGAGGAACTAAGTCCTGATACTCCCTCGTGTCTCCTTTACCCCCATCCTCTATATTCCAATCAACATTCCTAATTGCAATCAAATCAATATATTAAATTATACCTTGCCAAAACGTTCGAATATGTCTCCATAATTGTACAAACACACACGCACTTTTTTGTTAATCATCCCATTTCTACAAATTAAATTTAACATAAAAGATACAATACAACTTTAAAGTGATCCGTGTAAATTGTGTCAGATATTGCACAAATTGACATTTGAGACTTCAATCCTATATCAATATATTTGTAAAATAGAATTGAAAGATTTTTGAAAGTTTGAAAGAAAACGAACACTGTTTACCTAGTGAAAAAACAAATATTGAGTTCATATTTTATCACCGAATACTGATGGTCTGTTGTAGATTTGTTGCAGTGATAATCATCCGTTTGATCTTGACGATATCCGCACCTGTGTATACAGCTACAGACGTATGGAATTTGCGCACGCTAGGCTCAAAGTTCAGTGGGTCGGGAAAATTTCACACGCGCGCTGGCAGGACGTATTCAGCGACGTCAATTATACAGGACTGTTGGTATTCTTTCTAGGAGAGTCCTAAAAAGAACTGTTGGTAGTCCTAGAAAGGACTGTTGGGATAGTCTTGAAAGGACGGTTGGTATTCTTTCTAGGAGAGTCCTAAAAAAGGACTGTTGGTTTAGTCCTGGAAAGGACTGTTGGTAGTCCTAGAAAGGACTGTTGGGATAGTCCTGGAAAGGACTGTTGGTATTGCGAGGAGAGGGTGGATGGGAGGGGCTCGACGTTTCGAATAGGTTGACTATCCGTCGTCAGGAGACTTTAAGTTTATAATGTATAAATGCCGCACATCAATAGTAATGCAATACAAATTCAACAATTACTTTGCCAAACTTGAAGTTATTAATACATGTACATACACTCAATTGAATCATTATGTATACACAATGCTCTTACAATACCATTAGCTATCACCATCAAAAGGGACCACCATGCAAAGAACAAAACACAATGAAATGTTTCGTTACCGTTGTGTGATATTAAATAAATAGATGCCAACAATTTTGCAAGGGTTGTGTTATTCATAAACAATACAATTAACTACCACCACTTACGGAACCAATATGGCTTAATGGTCCGTATGTGCAAAACGTCTGTGAGTGCGCCAATTCTATTCACGCGTACGTTTGGAGACAATAGAATCATGGACGATGTGTTCGTCCTAGACAAAAGGTAGTCTTTTTCTGCAGACACATGGACACAATGCTCTAGTGTGGTGATTATTTTAATTGATTATTTAATTTTTCTAAATATGTTTCCTGAACTTGTTGGTGGAATAGACTATAAACAATATTACCTTTCATTGATAAGAATATTATTTTTGGGTGGTGGTATCCTTTAAACAAGTGTAGCATCTATAAATAACATAGCAGATTTTGCTTTCACTCTTTTTTTTTCAATAAAAAGAGAAAGACATTGGCTTATACAACTTTGTTACAATCCAATTCTGGAAAAGATATCTACAATTGTACAAGAATACATTCATTTACTTTTACCTAAATACAGTAAATTTTCTAGAATAATCATTGCAAAAATACTAGTATCAAAAGTACATTTTAAATATTTCGTTATTTTTGTAATTGTTGATCTTTTCGAAAGCCTTTTTAAAATTGTACATTGTGTTCGTTGTTGAAACTGAATGTGGTAAGGAAAAATTGAAACAGTTACGAGTAAGATAAGTGATTTTAAAAATGGTTGGAAACATACACCGGCACCGTTATAAAGGATACAAATCCGTGCACCTTATTAACAAACAGAATTACAGCGTATGATTGTCATTATCCACCAAACTTAATTCAAACTCTAGCGATTCTCACCTACGTCATTGTATTAATTGCCAAAGTATGCACGGAACACTGAGGTTTCGTTTTTCCGTATATCTCTTTCGTAACAAAGATATTTATGATTGAAGTGTTTCGACTTGGAATTCTCCCTGGGAGACTTTCAATTGTGCACATATAGTGCAATGAATAGTAAGCAAATATCACTTTGCATTTACTCGGTCATTTGGTGTTCAATATACCATGGCGTTTTCACACATCGCTCAGTGGACATATCACATACACATACAATGTATCTATCCACTGGGACATCATATTATAATGGCACCTTACATGGGCGTAGATCCTTACGTAATACCTATTCATCAGGGGGGATGAATGAATAGATCACCCCCCTGATCAATGGGTATCAATTACAGATCGACGCCCATGGCACCTTATCTTCCAAAAAAATGAAACACTCTTTTTCTTTTCGGAGTAAGGGGTTCAACATTATTGTTGAAAACGTGTTGTATCATATCAATAGGCAATGGATGACATGGTCTCATGTTCATATAACCAAGAGTATTTCAGTATGGAACACATTCAAAGTTAAAACCGTCAAGGTGATTTGTCAGGTTGGTAATTGAATTAGTTATAAAGGGAATGATTTGTTAAACATACATGTACAAAATGCGTTGCTATACAAAACAAATTAATTTCAACGTCATTATTACTATAGTTGGTTGTATCTGTTCCTCGAATATGACGTTAAATGTACGTCTTGTGTTCTGATACACTATAGACCAATCCGGTTTCAAGTCTACGTCTGCCATAACGGGGAGGCTTCAAGCATGTCTAGCTTGCTGAACAAAGGTCACTGGTTGTTTAGAAGACAATAGAGTACAGAAGCCATGACGTCATAAAAACACTTTTTTAGAATTTTCAAATTTGGACTTCATTTTCAGAAAGAGCATAACAAATAATGTCCAAATACCGAATATCAAAGGTATAGGTTACGTATTAGCTGCGATATGCCCATCCGAGTGAATTTTACTTCAATGGGCAATCAGTGTTATAGCGCACTGGTTCATAAATTTATGAACCAGTGCACTATAACACTGATTGCCCATTGACAAACAAATCATTCGGATGGACATATCTCAGCTAATACATAACCTATTCCTTTGATTTTCGGTATTTGGACATTATTTGTTATGCTCTTTCTGAAAATGAAGTCCAAATTTAAAAATTCTAAAAACAATGTTTATGACATCATTTATGACATCACACTTCACCACTCTATAATACACCCGACATGTTGCATAACGGTTAAAACCTGTTCAAGTTATCTTTTGTTGTACTCTTGGAAGCCCCCCAGTTATGGCCCTATAGACCGGATTCGTCTATACAATAAAAAGAGACGAGAGTGAAACTCCAGTAAAATAAGTAGTAGTGGTAGGCTATAGAGTACAGAAGCCATGACGTCATACAAACACTTTTTTAGAATTTTCAAATTTGGACTTCATTTTCAGAAAGAGCATAACAAATAATGTCCAAATACCGAAAATCAAAGGAATAGGTTACGTATTGGCTGAGATATGCCCATCCGAATGAATTTTACTTCAATGGGCAATCAGTGTTATAATGCTCTGGTTCCTAAATTTAGGAACCAGTGCACTATAACACTGATTGCCCATTGACCAAAAAATCATTCAGATGGGCATATCTCGGCCAATACGTAACCTCCTTTGATTTCCGGTATTTGGACATTATTTGTTATGCTCTTTCTGAAAATGAAGTCCAAATTTGAAAATTCTAAAAAAAATGTTTATGACATCATTTATGACATCACACTTCACCACTCTATGGCTGCTACATTGCGTTCAAATTTCAAATTGAATTGTAAGAAGGCTCGGGTCCGACCCGCTCGGGTTCACCAGAACCACGCTCCGCATGAACCAGCTATCTGCTGAAGAGCTAGACTGGAAATCATGACGTCGAGTTATTACCGTCATTGTCGTCTTCCTGTATAAGAAAATGTAACAATATAAAGTCGAATACGCTCATTCTCATCATTTGGATGTATCATACTGTTATTATTCTAATTTGATTGGATTTATAATTCGAGCGAATTTTATTTAATCTTCATTGTATATATTTTGCGCAAATGAAATACCAAATAAAGTGCACATTTAAAACAAGTTTTTAAATCAATGAAAATCTAACCCGTAACGAAGATAATAATGATGATTATAATAGTATCCATTATAATTACAACAGCAACAACAATTCTTATAATACTAGTGATAATAAGAAATATAATAACAATAATAATAATAAAATAAAAGTGTGCTTACTTCATCGTCCACATGATATATGATCTCTCTTTTAATTTGGGATATTAGATCCTGCTGAACCTCCCAGTCAAGCTTGTCAATCTTCTCGACCCAGAACAAGACCAGTCGATCATCAGGATCACCGCCTGCTGAAAGACCAGTGGCCAGATGTCCAAGCTGGAAATTTTGTTTAACTGGCATTAATTATGATGTTGCATAAAGGAGCAGTGGCGAGATTGATTGATTGATTTTATTCATTATATTCTTATAATATATATAATTAAACAAGTGATATAGAAATGCATTCATTAAAATAGTTTAACACATCAGTATGCAACTGATAAATAAATTTAGTCATTAGATATTTACCATGTTGACCAATAATTATGTATACAAAAATGAATACAAAATAATGAATACAATAATAAACTTTAGTTTTCTTAATCGCTTAATACGTTCATATTTAGATATTGTTAAACAATCAGTTAATCCTATTTGGCAACTGAAAAGGGAACTTGTTGCATAACTGGGTTTATGATTCTTAATAGTATTATACTGTAAAACTCTGTGTATAGTGAACACCTAAAAGAATAAAGAAAAATGGCCACTGTATAGACAGTTAACCTCTTTCGACGGGTTCTATACAAATTGTTTGTATCTGCTAGGGAATCAATGTTGGTGGGTACTTATTGGCTGCTATAGACAGGTGGCCATACAGCCTACAGGCCTAGTGTGATCGGTCTGATTGGGGTGAGGAGAGGGGGCACACCTTATGTATTTCTTTATTTTGTAAAAAAAAAAAAAAAAAAAAGTACTATTTTGTTTCCTTTGTACAGTTGTTCTCATATTATTGGGGGCACTGGGTGTCCAATCGGTGGCCACTTAGGCAGATTTGACGGTATGAAACGATTGCGAGTGGGGGTTTAATGAATATGGGCCCTGCATGGTCACTAACCCAAGAAATAATACATAAACAAGTTTTGTTCTTAGTATTGGTTGAGATATGAGATCGTACCTCACTACCATTGCCGGTGTAGGAGACGTTTAATGAACCTTCTAGAGCATTCTGTGCTCGGACATGGATCGGATGATGGTAGGACTTCAAGATCATTTGAGTGATCCTGATGCGGAGCTCTGCTTTCTCCTCGCTGTCCATCTGTTGGATTATATTTGTCAGCTCTCCATGGAGAGTTAGCAACTGTGCTTCGACGTCGCCTACGTGTCGGCTCGAAGGCATCTAGACATTTTGAAATGATTTGATGATATACACATAACAGTGACATAAAATAACCTAGCATAACATATAACGTAACATTACTCAACAAGGACAATGAAATCCGGACGAATTGTTGTGTGCACTATAAGACACTAAAGAGGATAAATAGTCCCTGAACATTTGAGCACAATCGGTCAAGAAATAAGAAAACTATGGCTCTTTGAAAATATCAATTTATTTCTATGAGTGACTCAAATTGGCAACGCACTCTGGCAAAGTTGTGGACTACTCCCCATACGTTTTGTACACAAAATTTCAATTTTGTTCAATTTTATCAAAAGATATGTTTACCCTTCGTTAGAGTTCAATATATATTTTGTAGAATACATTTATACACAACATATCATGAGTTTGGGGAATGGAAAAGTGTGACTATGAAGAAAACTGTAAAAATGGGGAATTTGTGTACAAAACATATGGGAAGTAGTCCACAAACTTATCAGAGTGCGTTGCCAATTTGAGCTCCCCATAGGAATAAATTGGCATCTTCAAAGAGCCATAGTTTTCTTGTTTATGGCCCGATTATGCTCTTACTTTCAGAGATTATTCCTCCTAATCTCTTCAAGTGTATGAAAGCAACAGTTAGCTTGGGTTTCATTGCCCTTTAAAGGGGACCACCAGGCAAAAAACAACCCATAATTATATGTTTTGGTACCGTTTTGAGATATCAAATAGATACCCAACATTTTGCAAAGGGTTGTGTTATTAAAAAACAATGTAATTAATTACCACCACTTACGGAACCATTATTATTTTATGGTTCCGTACGCGCCTAACATTTGCGAGTGCGCCAATTCTATTCACGCGTACGTTTGGAGACAATAGAATTCCGCACGATTCGTTCGCTCTGGAGAAAGGTAGTCTTCGCATATACATACAGACCCATTTACGCATGCTTTAGAATGGTGATGCGTTTTCCAATTACATGTAAATATATTTTTTTCTGGAAACATATTTTCTGAACTTGTTGAAGGAATGGACTACTAAAGATGTTACCTTTCATTTATAAGAATATTATTTTTGGGTGGTGATACCCTTTAAGATAACAAAACGCAACATAAGATAACATAACATAAACATTCTCGCATCGTATGAAATTGACTTTCTACGCCACTGTATATAAATGTAATGCATTGTTTATAATCTGAACTCACCAGGACAGGTTGAGCGAAGGATAGAATACTGCATATGTCCTTCACTTTCAATTTTTGATACTCGGGATTGGTGATGAGCAGCTCGCAGATATCCCGCTCCCGTAATTTGTTGCCAAAACACTGGAGTTGCTGCACTAGACTATCGGCAAAAAGAGTTTCTGGATCTATACGGGGCCCTTTCATCTGCAAACTTTGAGTCAACCGCGGGCCCTTTCATTCAAACAAAGACAATCATACATAGATATATTTTATTTGAATTTCGAAAAAGACGTAAGAAAAAAATAATTTCTGGACCTTTATGGCTTCCGTTTTTCTGAAAACATTTATCGGGGTTCTGTCAAACAAAGACATGTGCATATTTATAAAGACATAATTAAAAGAGTTTCCGTATTCCTCAGTCAACCTTGGAACCTTTAATTCTACACAGAGACGGTCCAGACCAAGTTTCATTTTCATTGAAAAACATACAAGAGTTTATATTAAATATCTACATAATGGCATAACATCTTTGCAACACCACGAAACGTTTAATAGCTAATTTCGTCATGATCGAAGTATCTAAGTAAATTAAAATAATAACTAATCATTGACACAGTCAAACCAGTACTGATATACGTATTCAACAAAATGACATCACATTCAATAAGTCAGGGATTTGGAGGAAATGAACATGAAAGTAGAGATGCAACTATTGTAAATATATGTTAAATACATGTATACTTACCAACTGGGACCGGCTACAGCTAACTGATGAACATTGTGAAAGAGGTGTGTTGCATCGAGGATTGGGGAACGAGCTGCACATATTCGCGGATCCAAGCCGGGCTTCGACTATTTGTAATACCACGGCTTTTAGTCGCTTGCCTTTGTCCCCCAACATGCTACAGTCGTCCATCAGTATCTGAACCGCGAGAGGGGCCCCGGCAGCAGGATCAATTTCCGACTGCGGTCACAAAAAACACGAAATAATTTTAAAGATTTGTTTCTACATGAATGTATTAAAATTCAAAATATGTGTAACTTATGCATGGATATTTATAATTAATTATTTGAACGTATATTGTTTGGACTTAGCTAGAGGCTGCAGGAATTCATACAGCAGTGTACATGAATGTAAACCACGTTTTTAACCATGGTTTGTAACTATCAACTGCCGCTCCAAAGTCTTTATAGTCATTAGTGGAAACAACTTGCTTATTTCTAATAATACGGCCATTTGGTGGTTGCTAAACATCGACACCAAATCAAATTCACCATTTGAGGGCAAAGACCATTATTTGTTTCCATTAGCGGATGTGAAAATTGAAAAGTTTACGTTCGTTATCTGGTCAGCTTGCACATGGCGGCATGGCGCTCCTCAGTGTCCGTGGTTTACATATACCTTCATTGTGAACTCCACCCGATACAGTAAGTACAAAAGACGTACATTTAAAGACAGATATTTTGCATTGTCAGTAATTCAATTCTGACAAGGATTCAAGGGATTTAGTAACATTGTCCAAATACTAACAATTTACTTGGAACTACAGTGGTTCTCTCAAACCTTGTCATATTCATATTAACAATAAAAGCACGGGACATGTTTCGGTTTTCTACTGTCTACATGATAATTTAAGCCGTGTAAATATACAAAGTGCAGTGAGTTAGTGAATATCACTTTGCATTTTTGCTCATTTCTCGGCCAAAAAACATCCAATTAATGTGAAATGTATACACATTACTTTGAGGACATATCATATCACACCAATACACATTGTATTAATCATGCATAATTGTTTGCACTTGTCAACAAGGTTACTAGAAATAAATACTCTGGACTTAAAAATAAATCCTATAATTGAAATGTTGATATTATGATAAGGTGCATACAACGATCTGAATGACAGTGACGTAAAACGGAGCTGACGTGGGAGCGAAGGAACATAAACGCTGTGGAGGTGGGGTGCAAAGGGGGATTATCCCCCCCCCCTTTTTTTTGGAGAAATTACAGTTATTGAAAACGGATTTGAAGAAGGGTAAAACACAGTCATGCAATTGGTCTCATCATTAAGAAACGCACCAGTAATTTAAGTTTATTATGATATTTTACAATTGAATTATTCGGGGGAGCACCCCATTTTTAAGCTAGTGATATAAGTGTTCAAATTACTATAGTCTATACCAATAAAACTTATGATAATCCCACAATCCGTTTACAGCATACAATTGAACATGCCGTGCTTCTAATACACCTACTAGGTAGCATACTTACCACCGACATTTTGGGCAGTGAGCAATCTTTGTTTTCCCCAAATCTGATATCATCATTCATCTGCCATGTCTGCAAATACAAAAACAAACAACAGAAAACATGAATGAAGTCAGTAAGATATTTGAATATGAAAGTAATGATGATGATGATGATGATGATGATGGAGACGATAATAGTGTTAATAATGACACTTATACCCCCAAAATGGTAAGCAAAATAATACAACTAATCTCTATCATCTACAACAACAACTACAACAACAGTTACAGTACTAAGTACTTTTATTTGCTCTTCTTCTACTTGGATCTAAAACAAAGCAGTAATATAATTTAACCATTAATTCACGTGTTTATTAGAGTCAGCCTGAACACAATGTGCATCATGGCCATCTAAACTCCATGCGATGTGTTATTTTCAAGCGGCCGATTGAGAAGATCATTCCCGCAAAGGCTACCATATCATCTGGACCAGTTTGCAAAAAACGTCCTCCTTAAATAACTTTCATTGGTGGACTTTAATTTCAAATGTTCATGAATCATTTCACTAAAGGTGGTATCTCACCGGGCTGGAGACTAGTTGGCGACTTAGTCTCCGCTAGTCGGCGGAGACGTCTCCGCGACGTCGCCGCGACGTCTCCTGGAGACTAGCCGGGTCTCCGGGGAGTCGCGGGAAAATCAAACATGTTCGATTTTTTGGAGACTTTTTCAGTCTCCAGCAGGTCTCCGCGACGTATCCATCAGTCGCGGCGACGTCGCGGAGACTTATTTTGTCCGTGACTGGGGAGACGTCGCCGCGACGTCGCCGCGACCTACTGGAGACCAAGGCGACTGAGAGGAGACGTCTCCGCGACACTACTTGACGTTGCTTGACCCACTTTAGAGACCACGTGACTGAGTTCTTTATCATTTGGTACAGTTTGTTCCTGCTCCCATGGATACGTCGCGGAGACGTCTCCGAGACTTCGCCTTGGTGAGATTGCAAACCATTTTCGGGTCTCCCGAGTCGCCGCGGCTACCGCGACTGATCAGTCGCGGCAGTCGCGGCGACGTCTCCACCGGTGAGATACGCATTTAAGCATTGGGGAAAACATAATCAGCAGTACTATTATTGCTAGCGTATACAAATTTTCGATCATTATTTCTGCTAACAAAGATGAACATTAACATTTCACATAATAGGAGGAAAAGTAAATATTCATAATATTTCCTCTGTTCCTGCCTGGAGTTTAGGACAAATGAATATCCTAACAAAAGAGGGTTTTCATGACCGATTACCTCAACGTCGTTATCGCCAAATGTTGTTACATCTTTCATGCTGCCGGGACCTTTTAAACATGCCGGAAGATCAACGCCCTGGTTTCCATCGTCGCCTTCAATCTCGTTCAGGTCGTGTGCATCTCCCTGGAGGTCAATCCGGGCCGCGTCATCAGGGGTTCCATTTCTTCCCTGGGAAGTAGTAGCCTTGTCGTTTCCTTGTTGAAATGTTGTTGCGGCAGCGTTAGGGTTAGGGTTTGGGTTTAGGTTTGGACAGCTCCCGTCGGGATCGACGACCACTTGTTCTTCGTCGATTTTTGCTTTTGTGTATCTATAAAGTTTATAATCAAAATTGGGATTTTTAAACATGATTCATTGTGTTGCTGTTTTTAATACAAAGTTCATTTGTGTACTATATCCCTGCACGTTTCACAACAATACATTATGATATTAAAGAAAAACATTTACAAACAAGTTACAATTGCAATAGAGACACATATTATACATCATAACACACCTGTGGATAAAATAGGTGGATTATTAAATATTGATCTACACAATATACACGACCACCTCTCAACTCATCAATTCTCAATCAATACTTTGTTGTTAATAAAGAACATCGTTACACGTAAGAATAAAGCCAACGGATACATAGTAATGTAATAATTGATCATGTTGGAATTATTAGTTTTAATCTATTTCAACAACAGCCAGAGAATTAGCGAAATATTTGTTTACAGAAACAAAATAATAACAAACTTAATGGTTCATAATCATATATTTCAGACTGATAGTTACTGCTGACACGTATTCTGAACACCTAATAGTCCTTTGTTTAAAGCGCAGTGTTGGATAGGTATATAGTTAAATAACCACACACTCGTTTGTTGGCAATCAGTGTTATACATGTAGTGCTCTGGTTCATAAAGTTATGAACCAGAGCACTGTAACACTGATTGCCTATTGGAAAACAAATCATGCGGATGGGCATATTTCAGCCAATACTTAACACATTCAAATGATTTTCGACATTTGGACACTATTTTGTATGTTCTTTCGGAAAATTAAGTTTAAATTAAGACATTCTAAAAATAGATTTGTGACGTCATAGCTTCTGTACATTCTATATATATTAGATATACTTATATATATCGGTGCTTTAGCAATGTTATTGAGTTACAATTAGGCCCTTCTGATGAGGGCGGTGCTTCCCCGAAACCCTTTTCAATGCTCGTATACTAGTCAGAAGTACCATTCAAAGAGTGTAATTGTAGAAATTAAAGGACTATAGAACGTACCTTACACCCAAAAACTTGCGTAGATTGTCATGTTCTGCAATTAAAAATAAAGAAAAGTTAGTTAAAGTGACAGCCCCTCTTTTGCAAGCCAAATTTCAAAAGTTGCGAGGTTATTGTCTTATATGAAAGAAAATGTCATTTAATAGCATGCCTGAAAAATGAGGGCTTGAAATCTCTTTTTCGTGGAGTTATAGACCTAAATATAATAAACCATCGTCCAACGGTTAATTGTGCAGTATACGTCTATTCACCCGTCGAGAAAGTTCGCTCACGGATTCCAAGAAGTGCAACAGCGCTATGCGTGACCCCTATTGGCAAGCCGTTTTAACATTTATTCCTATTTCTTGATATCAAGAATTCAATTCTTGATATCAAGAATTACCATTGCTTTACAACAGAAAATCATTTCTTGATATCAAGAATTCATTTCTTGATATCAAGAAATCAATTCTTGATATCAAGAATTCAATTCTTGTTATCAAGAATTCAATTCTTGATATCAAGAATTCATTTCTTGATATCAAGAATTCGAATTCTTGATATCAAGAATTCGATTTCTTGATATCAAGAATTCATTTCTTGATATCAAGAACTTATTTTTTGATATCAAGAATTCGATTTCTTGATATCAAGAAATCAATTCTTGATATCAAGAATTCATTTGGATATCGAACGCAAGATTTGAGCAGGAATACAATTTGATTTCGAACGCAAACTTTGAGCAGGAATACAATTTGATTTCGAACGCAAACTTTGAGCAGGAATACAATTTGATTTCGAACGCAAACTTTGATCAGGAATACAATTTGATTTCGAAAGCAGGAATACATTCTGATTTGGAACGCAAAAGTATTGCACGAATTCATCCTGAGCGGTGCGGTGTCTAGTCTAGATTCAGGACGTGCTTTATGAACACACACCATAGAGCTGTATGGGAAAGAGCTCTATGACACACCAAGGAGGTATAGTACCTCCTTGGACACACACACACACGTGTACACACCACGCTATACGACTCGTCACTAGAGCCAAAGTAAACAAAACTGCGAGTATCTGAGCCCATATATCGGCCACGTGCGTTTATTTCGTGATATGCTGCCAATAAACGTGCACAAACCTCTTGTAATGATTCTCCCTTGTGCAATAAATATGTCCATGTGTTTTTCGGAATGATCAATTGTAAAATATTACTTGTATTTTAGTTGAAATAGTAACGTCAGATATGATATTTTTAAAGCAAAATAACTTCTAAAAAGACTTACAAAATACGCATTGTAAATGCACAATTTGGCAACATATCACAAATCCATTAGTTCCGCATGAATTCTTGATATGTTGCCAATTTATTATGTTCACAATGCGTGTTTTGTGAGTCAATTTAGATGTCATTTTGCTGAAAATGATCAGATCTGACAGTATTATTAACTGACGTTATCGAAATTATTTTGAAATGAATTGTGCAGTTAAAATGTGAATATATCATTACACACGTGGCAATCTTTGCTACAGGTTTGCGCATTGTCTATTGGCAACATATCACGAAATGATTTCTTGATATGTTGCCGTTTTACGTTTTTCAAAGACGCGTTTTGTATGTTTTATAACAAGTAATTAAACTAGTAAGAATCACACCCAATATTATCAATGTAACATTAATTAATAGTCAAATGATTAAACAGTATGAAATGAAAATTTTCTACAAGGAAAATCACCGAGACAATCAATGCACTGCAAACTGGCAACATGCATTCTTGCGATACATTGACTTCGACATCGCACCGCTCAGGCAGGATATGAATTCGTGCACAACTTTTGCGTTCGAAATCGAACCACAATGAATTTGAGCACAACTTTTGAGCACGAAATCAGAATGAATTTCTGCATTACTTTTGAGCACGAAATCAGAATGAATTTCTGCATTACCTTTGCGCTCGAAATCAACTGTGAATTTTTGCATTACTTTTGCGCTCGATATCAAAATAATTCTTGCAATAGTCTTGCGTTCGAAATACGAATTGAATTCTTGATATCATGAATTCTATTTTTTGATATCAAGAATTGAATTCTTGATATCATGAAATGAATTCTTGATATCAAAAATTGAATTGTTGATATCAAGAAATGAATTCTTGATATCAAGAATTGATTTCTTGATATCAAGAAATGAATTCTTGATATCAAGAAATGATTTTCTGTTGTAAAGCAATGGTAATTCTTGATATCAAGAATTGAATTCTTGATATCAAGAAATAGGAATAAATGTTAAAACGGCTTGCCATAGACCCGTGCTAGCTACGTGACCCGCGCATACATAACAATAGGTAAGCGATTACTAAGCAAAATAACCAAACCTCGCTTAAACTGGCTACATGTAATTATATATCCTTCATTTTTGAGATCTTTTTCAGTGACATACCTTTACAAATGTCGGCTTCACAATACCTTTACACGAATAAGTACAATATGGTTGTAATATTATGCTAAATAAGTTAAACTCCTTTAGTGACCGATATATAGTTTGATGGAGGGACGCATTCGTTTTTCATTCGTAGAATCCAAATTACAGGGCTGTTCCATCTGATTTTGTGTTCCATCTGATTTTGTGTGTGTGTGTGTTACATTCATCCCCATCCGTCAACTGGAAACTGTTCAGACGTTTTGTAAAAGAGGGACTGTCCCTTTCAGCCTGTCCTTTTTGTTAACATAGACGATGTTTAAAGTGAAATTTATCAAAGACTTTATATTATAACCAGTACATTATGCAATTGAGGTTTGAAAGTCATATGTTATCTTCTGCAGAAACAGTGCTAAACAGCTTATTAATTAACCCCTTGCCTACGGTAACCGAGTGAGCTTTGTAGAAAGTCTATGGGGATTTCAGAATCTTGAAGCAAACTAAAGTGTTGTTACTTGTTACCAGTTATTCTAAATACGCTTGTTTGTGTGGACCAAAATACGTCTATACAGGGTGGCCAAAAAAAAAAGGGAACGGGGTACTTGCTGTAATAACGAAACATGATGACTATAGGAAGTGGTGTAATGAGCGAAAACTTTTGGGGGGGCTAAACCAAATCCGCATCACCACCGGATATTGCGAGGGAGTGAAGCGACTGAGCGGGGGGGAGGGTGTGGGAGGGGGTGTCCCCCCTCCCACGGTAGGGAGCTTTTGCGTTTTTGGACTTGAAACTGTGCAATCTGGCGCATACCTAGAAAGGAAATTATGACTTGACGACTTGTACTATACTGTGGGTAAGTGCGTCATGATTCTACCGACCAAAAAAAGAGGTTATATTTGTTTCATGAAGAAAAACAAATATGCACCCCAAAAATAATATGCGCAAAGTGACATTTTATACAGTTCGAACAGTGCATCAAAGGCCAAATTAGTTATGATACAACCACATGAACATTGTATTCCAGACGTAGACAAGACCGATTAAAACAATTACCGAGAGGGGGAAGGGTGATGGTAGGGTGTGATGGTAGGTGGGTGTCCGTCCGTGCACGGTAAGGGTGCTTTTTGACTAAAGAAATACTCTGTTTTAAATCACTGGTATCGAATTAGAAATAAACCATGATTGAAATTTTATTGGGGGGGGGGGGGGGGGGGGGGGGCAAGAGCCCCCCCCCCCCCACCCCCACCAGTACGCCAGTGACGGGATAGGGCATATTTTACAAAGAAAATGATACCAAGAAGAGTAATTTTGGACGAGTAGTTTTTGTTTTAGGACGTCTTAATGGCGCGCGTATAATTGTTCGTTGTTCGATGCTATGACGGGCAGTAAGTGCGATTTATCAGGCACTGACTCAGTGTCAAAATTTACAAAAATGGGAACCTGACTTGGTGTCACTCACAGCGCCTTGAAACAAGAAACTACACGACCAAAATGACTGTTCTTGATATCGTTTTTATTGGAAAAAAAACACCCTATCCGAGGGACATAAGCATTGTGTTACTATATTTTCGGAAGTGCCCCCGTTACGTTCTTGTTGGGCCACCCTGTATAGTAACATATCAATGCAGTAGCGTGGTCGGACTGACTGGGGCACTCAAATTATTTGGGGCAGATCATATTTTTCTTAATTTATAACTGGATTGATTTCGTTAAAGGTAAAGTTTTGGAAACGCCGGCCCCCTCTCAAAAAAATGAAATGGAAGCTCTTATTACCAATAATGTGAAAGAATATAATTGTACTGATATAGGATTATCCAAAT
>JBAMJV010014703.1:0-15134 GCA_037951105.1 Echinarachnius parma
CAACACTATAGATAGCAATTTGCAATTACGTACATGTATTTACGTTTATATCCCGTTTATTACATTTTCTGACTGATCAATATGAATTATTTAGAGTAAACTATAACACAATACAATGAAGCCATGATTGTATAGTTATTACAGCTCGTTATTCCGAAGGTTCGTTATTCCGAAGGTTCGTTTATTCCGAAGGTTCGTTTTTCCGAAGGTTTGTTATTCCGAAGGTTTGTTATTCCGAAGGTTATAGTTTCTCCGAAAATGAAATGAGGTTCGTTAATCCGAAAGGTTCAATACGAACCCGATATCATTTTCGGACTGACGAACCCTATTGCATTTTCGGACTAACGAACTTCATTTCATTTTCGGAGTAACGATCCCGGATTTCATTTTCGGATTAACGAACCTTTTCGGAATATCAAACCCAATTTAATTTTCGGATAAACGAACCTCCGGAATATCGAACCCTATTTCATTTTCGGATAAACGAACCTTCGGAATAACGAACCTTCGGACTAATGCAACAAATGTTCGGATTAACGAACCCTATTTCATTTTCGGATTAACGAACCCTCGGGTATACAAATTTGTATTTTCGGAATAACGAACCTTCGGAATAACGAACCGCACCCATTTACATGTTCACTTATTTTTGCTTTACGATCCAAACTATATACACCGTTATCATCGTAGGTAATGTTCAATTCCAGGCACTGATATAATTATAACAGTAGTTTTTGGAACTACATGTATTTACAATGACATTTGAATTTTCTGGCACATCCTGTGAGTAGTTATTTTGATGCAGAAAACCGGAAGATGACTCGTAATCCTTTCTCGAATTGTACACCATTTAACATTTGCCCTTTCCAATGTCTTACCCCTGCCAACTAAAGATTCCCTTTTGGGATCAATAATTTATGTGGATGAAAAAGTAAAGAAATTGTATGTCTGAGCGGATATAGAGGAGCAAAAATGAAACACCGCCCCCTCCTTCATGTCGTTACAAACTGACACTTATTTTATAACATTTGACATTTGCCCTGTGCAATAATTATATCAAACTCATTGCCCACTAAAGATTCCCGTTAGAGATATGCAGCCTATATTATGATGTATAATAGTCAAATATGGCATCGCGCAGACAGAGCCGACTCGACCCAATCCGACTGTTTTTCAGCCTGATTAACTCCGAATGCGCTGCTCCAGGACTCCGGTTGTTTCAGTCAAGTGCCAGTCGGAGGTCATTCAAAGCCGATTCAACATGTTGGATCGGCTCCGACTGAGCGTAACTGACTCTAGCCTGACTGAAATCCAGTCGGATCGGGTCGAGTCGGCTCTGTCTGCGCCGGGCTTAAGCCGCCGAGTGGCGAGGGCTGCAGCTCAAGAGTTTGAAAATGCCAACATTTCGATGACAATCATCTCATATTCTAGCAAAGTGATTTCCAATCTATTTATCTATCTATCGGGCTATAGTTCATCCAGACGTTTGACAAAGCCCTCCTCATGACATTTCTATTCTCTTCTATCTCTAGCTATCCTAGTCCACGCGGCTGATGTCCAATATAGTTGATGTGTAATCATCACACCTCAAAATACACGTTACATGTATTTAGAGGAAGAGCAAAATCATCTCATCTCACATACATTCTTCTAACCTTATTTGAAGCAGCTAGATTTTATCTTGTGTTTTGCGGATGTATTTTTCACTTTAAAAATCATGACATTCGGGCAAAGGATCTCAACCCCGGGCAAAAATGTTATCCCATAATATTCAGCTTGGCATCTGAAGCCTCGGAGGGGTTAGCCCCCTCTGTATGATTCATCGCACTCTTCTTATTTTCTTACATAATCAATCTTGTTCTACTTTGTTATTCTAAGTTGATGTTTATTACGATCGACTCCGGTGAATCACCGAAATCGTCATATATGCCACATTCGTGCAGGTTCATTAACCCTGCCATCCTGGAGCAAGTTTTTCATATTTAGGGAGCCCCCTTTTCAAATCCATGCATGGGCTTTACCTCATCAATGAGCAGTGGCAGTGGGCGATGGGTGCCTGGAGAGGGGGGAGGGGGTAGGGGGGGGGGGGGGGGTCACGCTCATACAAAAGTGCTAACCGTGTCCACCAACATCTGAAATGGACCCTTATAATGACGTATTGCACCTTTTTAACTTTACACCCCTAAATGGTGTAGCGCAACGTCGAAAACATGTGCACCTAAAAAGGTACCCGCTTTGTGATTTGTTTTCTTCTTGTGCGGTGAGTGCTGAAAACCACCCATTTTTAAAGAAAACGTCGACGACGCCGTATAACTGGAAATGATACCCTTTCGACGCTGATTTTGTACCGCGTGGCCAGTCATGTTGGGAGTGACCCCTCAGGGGATGGGGGCTGCCCCAGCCTGCCCCCGGCACCCAATGCCCTGCCTGCCCCACCCCCTTCATATTGTGAGCACTGCACTCTTGATACCCAGTACCTGGCCAAATTCCAAGATCTGGATAAATATAAATTTTATATCATGAAGTCGGTCGGACTGAGTCAGATTTGCAGCGGCGGTAATCGTTGCATCCGTCATCATTCCCGCCGAGTCTCCGGCTTTCGTGAGCCGGGTGGTTCCCCGCTGAATTACCGCAGCCTTTAGTGACGTATAGCATCGGACATTTTCTTGGGGGGGTAGCTGCCAACAATTGCAGTTCCACAGACAAAAAAGATTATAATAAATCATGGCTGGGACCTTGGATAATAATGACCATTGTCGACACATTGGATTGAGAGATCTCTCTCTATATTTATGGCATTGTTCAGCGCCTCTGAAGGACCAATCAGCTACATCCCTGCGGACCGGGATCAGCCCAGGGGAGGGGGAGGGGGGATCAGCCCGGGGGGGGGGGGATCAGCCTTCACCCCCTCCCCCCCCCCCCCCCCCCCCGCCTGGCCCACCATACTTTTGGATAAAACAAACTTGTCTTGTGGACCCTCCCCCAGCCAAATAATTATTATATTGCAATCGAGAGCGCACTGGCTATGTATATAGGAAACATTGGCATTTGCCAGTCTTTTTTTTTTTGGGGGGGGGGGGGGGGGGGTGGGGGATACCAATCTTTGTTTGGGAGTCACACTCTGTTTTTACATTTTTTAGTTATTGGGGTGAGGGAACGTGCTCCATCATCTGCATTTAAGTAGATTGCCTGCATGGTGCATTAAAGGTGCACCTGTAAAGTGTCAGATATTGCCCAAAATGACATTTGAGACATTTGAATCCTGTACCAAAATCATTGTAAGATATGTCCGAATGATGTGTGCAAGTTTTATTGAAAAAGAACACCGCTTTCGTGGTTAAAAAAAGCGAAAATATGCGTCAGCTTTTACAACGGACCTTTATGAGGTTTATGACTGTTATAACGCTTTTGAGCTGAATGATAGATATCGTCATACTAAAGGGGCATTTGAAAAAATCAAACCCTATTTTATTTGTCTCTTACCATAAGCTAAACAACACGGTAGAAGAGAAACGAGGAAGCTCCAAGTAATTTCCATGGAGTTAGACACTTTACAGGCATCCCTTTAATATGTAAATGAATGTCTACTAAAACCCTAAAAAAGAAATGGTATTTTTTGTGCCACCTTCTGGATTTGGGTAAACTGCAAATTATACAATATTTTATTGGAGTCACTGCCTTATGACAAAAAAAGCTAATATAATAACATTCTAGGAGCAGCCATCTAAGATTTTAGGGTGTTACGCATGCGAGACATCATGAATGGCGGAAAGCAATTCCTACCCCAAAATATGTCCTCTTTATTTTACCTTTCAAATAGATCCTTTTTTAATTAGAAGTATGCAAAATAGCTCATTATCTCTAAAATGGTTAATATTGCTTTATATACTAGTATTGCCTCCATTTGTTAGGTTTGTCAACATATCTTCTACTTCTGTATTCAACATAATTATGATAACTGTAGTATGCACAGCATTAGTCATTGGTGCACGAGGCAGGGGGCTTCACCCCCTACCCCCCCCCCCCCCCCCCCCCTCGAGAGTTTTGAGAAAAAACAGCAATAAATGGGCAAAAGGCACATTGAATTCAGGCAATAACATGACATAATCAGGCAAGCTCATGTCAAATTGGGGGCAAATAATCCTAATTTATGTCAATTCATACAATACATGTACCACATCACACTTCAGCAAAATCACATCATGATTCAGGCATTATTTCATTATTTGGGACTAAATCATCACAAGCATAACAATTTATGGATTGCATAAAGGCTTGCACGTTTATAGCCACCGTCTGGAGGCGATTTATGCAGTATTAACAAGACAAGATTTGGGCAGTTTAGTGGTAACGAGTAAAGACCTGTTTTTTGTTGCTTCTGGGGAGAATTTTTTTTTTTTCCGGGCTAAAGACCTCAGTCCCTCTGGCAAAAATGTTCCTGTATGCCCCTGTTTATCTATCCTCCCCACTATAGTGCACACAGATTCACACAAGTTACACTAACAAATACAACTCACACACCAAACATTTATTTTAGCATATCATTTATACAAAGATATCCATTTCACATTATGCTCGCTGGTCAAGTAATAAATGAAAATTAAAAAAATCATCTATAAAACTTTGAATAAATCATTTTTATAAGTTTTATTTACCTTTGTAAGGATGCATAATCATTTTACTTCAGGTGAAACAAAATGTTATACATTAAACATAAAAATGTATATAAATGAAATTGCATACTATAATTTAAGAAATATTCTGGTAGGCACTGATTATACTTTTCCTCCGCTATTTACACGCTGTTGTAAAGTTGCAATCAATTGCAAGACAGAAAATATGCCCATTTGAACCAATCAGATTTTCACATTTAGTCACATGATCTGACTTGCAATTAATTTCAACTAAACAATCGATTGCAACTCTTTGTGCAACAGGGCCCTGATCTACATTGTCTACATGGAAAACAATCCAGTCAATTGTGTCCAAGCTCTAGCAAATATTTATATAATATTGACTGGCCTTGAGTGGTAGATCAGAAATATTTCATTCGCTAGGATCATATTGCACGAGTCGAAGACGAGTGTAATATGGTCCAAGCAAATGAAATATTTCTGATATATCACGAAGGAACAAACCAGTCAATATTATTATTATTATAGGCCTACATACTATCCAGAGTAAAACATAAATAAACAAAACATTAAATCTTAATCCGAATTGTGTATGAAAAACGACCAGTATACATTGAATCTCAAATTACTGATTAAACATTTTCAACCTATTGAGGATCATTTGCAAGTATAAGCCCAAAGGTAAACCTACTCTGACGTCATTATAAGACATGCGCAAATCCATTCATACGTCATTAATAAACGCACGCATAAATTTGCGCACTTACGAACTGGATTGATTATTCATCTCCGAGGAAGGGTATTATCGTAATGATAATGCACTGCAAATCCTCATTTGTAGAGTTGCCAAATACACGTTACAATAGTAATATCATAACAATAATGCCGGCTGTAAAAGACACACTTGAGACGGAAACAAAATACACGATTTAATGAATCGAAAAACTGGCCTGTATGTGTAATAATACAGGTTATTGCAAGACCCAACATACATCAAAGCTATCCCCCTATGGTATACTCAGTATAATAGCTCATCTACGTAATTGTGAAAATATAGAAAGTTGTATTTCTATGGTAACCAACAAAAAAGAAGCCTGCTAATCCTAAAAGGCAATTTTCGTGATTGCCCTGTAATCCGTTAGGGTTAGTTTCAGGTTGAAGGTGGCAGAAATAACAGAACGTGTTTTGGCAGTACCCATTACAATTAAATGCTACCAACTGTGGTACAAATCACTCTGTCATGATTATTGGAATATTCCCACTTGTTTGTCATGGATAACCTACACATTATTACCCGGCCACCATTTTGTTTGGCCATATATAACTTGGAGCTTACTATTCATAGAATCGTTTTATCGGCCGAAAACAACTACCATAATCTATCCCATGTTGAGTAATTGCGATGATGACATAGCAAACTTGATGCCTAATATACAGATATATTATGCTTTAATGACGAATTTGTAAAATTGTTATATCCAAACAATATATATTAAAGATAACTTTGTAAACCCAAGGTGTTGGAATCTGTCAGAAATGCGCAACTAGGCCAAAAGGCAAAAAAGTTCATTTCTAGCATTGCTTAGAGTCAAGAAATGAGAAGCATCCATCACCTTTCTGGGGTGCAGCGATTTGTGAAGAGAGCAGAACAAGGGGCCTTGTTATTCCAATTTTTGTTAGAGTAAAAAACTGGGCCATGTAGCACGTCTTTCCCCTGATCGCCTCAGTGGCAAACCAAATCCTATAGTGGACTCCCCAGGTAGAAAAATGAACTGGCAACAGAACATTCAACAAGAGCTCAAAGGCAGCCTTAGGAATTTGTAAGACATCAGCAGACTAACTGCTGACCGATCTAGCTGGAAAGTGATCTAGCTACTAAGCCTAAGTAAGAAGAGAACTGAGGAGCCTTCATCACCTGTCTGGGATGCAGCGGTTTGTGAAGAGAGCAGAATGAGGGGCCTTGACACCCGAGAGGTACCCATTGTAGAACTAATGTGCTCTGCCTCCAATTTATTCTAATTTTGTTAGAGTAAAAAACTGGGCCATGTAGCATGTCTTTCCCCTGACCGCCTGGCAAACCAAATCCTATAGTGGACTCCGCCTCAGGAATTTTGTGGACGACATCGGCACACTACCTGTTGACCGATCCAGCTGTAAAGTGATCTAGCTACTAAGCCTAAGTAAGACGAGAACTGAGGAGCCGTCATCACCTATCTGGGGTGCAGCGGTTAGTGAAGACGGGATTATGAGGGGCCTTGGCACCCGAGAGATATCCATTGTAGAAGTCCTGAGCCTTCATCCTCTTACGACCGATGGGAGCCACTGTACTGAATCCAACAAAGCCATCCTTGCCAGAAAATAGAAAACAATGGGAAAGAAACAATAATAATAATGATAATAAATAATAATAATAATGTACACTTCTTTAGTGCAGTTACAATACAAATATACTTTACTGCGTATTTCATAACAAAAGAAACTACACTTTCAAAAGCAGCACTAAAGAGATGCTAAAGGAAAGGCAGAATTTAATGTTTGTTGCTGTCAAAATGTTTCAATTGAGTTTACTGTATTTTGTTAAAGTGATCCATTAAAGGGTACTACCACCCCAAAACAATATTCTTCATATAAATGAAAGGTAACCTTTTAATTAGTCCATTCCATCAAGAAGTCCACAAAAATATGTTTCCAGAAAAATGTTATAATTTAAAACTAGATGGATCTTCGACTGCGCTCAGTCGAAAATGATGCCTCCGCCATTATGCAATTTATTTATGTCAAGCCCAAATGAACATGTACACAGAATTAATTCTGTCAACTCAATTTTGATGGTACTCTGTCTTTTAGATCTTGACGTATCACAATTATGAGCTATAAGTGACCTTGACCTTTGCCCTCATGACCCCAAAATCTAATGACTACAATTGTTCCCTATTATACATTCAGGTATCAAGTTGGATTGAAATCTGATATTCAGTTCTTGAGATTTCCAATCTCAAGCTACTTTTACATATAATGAGCCCTGTGATCTTTGACCTTTGACCTCATGACCCCCAAAATCTAATCAGTTCATTGGCTCTCCAAGGAACATACATGTACCAAGTTTGGTCAGAATCTGTCAATCCCTTGAGATAACGCGATCACGAGCTATATTTGCATATATAATGAGCTCTGTGACCTTTGACCTTTGACCTCATGACCCCAAAATCTAATCAGATCATTGGCCCCCCAAGATACATACATGTACCAAGTTTGGTCAGAATCAGTCAATCCGTTCTTGAGATAACGCGATCACGAGCTATTTGTGCATATATAATGAGCTCTGTGACCTTTGACCTTTGACCCCAAAATCTAATCAGATCATCGGCCCCCAAGATGCATACATGTACCAAGTTTGGTCAGAATCTGTCAATCCCTTCTTGAGATAACGCGATCACGAGCTATTTTTGCATATATGAGCTGTGACCTTTGACCTCATGACCCCAAAATCTAATCAGATCATTGGCCCCCCAAGATACATACATGTACCAAGTTTGGTCAGAATCTGTCAATCCGTTCTTGAGATAACGCGATCACGAGCTATTTTTGCATATATAATGAGCTCTGTGACCTTTGACCTTTGACCTCATGACCCCAAAATTTAATCAGATCATTGGCCCCCCAAGATACATACATGACCCAAGTTTGGTGAAAATCCGTCAATCGGTTCTTGAGATAACGCGATCACGAGAACGGGACGTACGGACGTACGTACGTACGGACGTACGTACGTACGGACGGACGGACAACCCGAAAACATAATGCCTCCGGCTACTTCGTTGCGGAGGCATAAAAACGCATCACCATACTAAAGCATGTGGTCAAGGAGTCTGCAGACAAAGACTACCTTTTGTCTAGGACGAACACATTGTCCGTGATTCTATTGTCTCCTAACGTATGCATGAATAGAATTGACACACTCGCTCACGTTTGGCGTGTACGGAACCATAAGGCCATATTGGTTCCGTAAGTGGTGGTCATTAATTGTATTGTTTATGAATAACACAACCTTTTGCAAAGTGTTGGGCATTTATTTCATATCACACGAAGGTACCAACTCATATAATTATGTGTTGCTCTTTGCCTGGTGGTCCCTTTTTACTTTATAAAGTTTTGCCAAAAGTGATATTTGTTACATCAATCATATAGCAATATCATTGTAAGATTCTACCAAAAATTGCATAGAAAAACACTGTTTATGTAGTGAAAAAGAGTGAAAATTGGTGTTCGATTGTATTACCTACTGCCCATTAATTTGAATGCTTTTCTTTCAATCATCTATCCATTTAGGGAGACTTCTGAAAAATCAGAACCCACTTTATTCTTCTATTACCATAAGTCAAACAAGATGCAAGAGATATGTGAAAGTTCCAAGTGATTTGGTTGAATTTGACAACATTAATGGATTGCTTTAATATACTTTCAAGTGTTAATTTGATTTGATCTACCACAAGTAAAGGCTAAGTTCAAAAAGCATACATGTGTTTCCTGCTGTTGTTATCCCCACCACATCATCATTCCGTAAGTGTATATAAATGTTTATTCTTAAAAAAGAACTTCAAAGTTATCTTTTAGTTTCTCACCGATGTACACATATTTCACCTAAAATGTGACTATGAAAGAAATTTACATTCAGTTAGGATATGACACAAATATAATGCAATATTATCAGAAAAATTTCCTTGGATAAACTTAAACACTACACAATCTCCGTCCAAGTAATTCATCATTATACTGACAAAACAAAAGACAATTCTTTTCTTGAATAAAAAAAACAAAAGAAAATAAAAGCAAACAATTTAAGGGAGCCATTTTGATGGAGCTCAAGCAGGCATTTCAAGTGAATAACAAAGTAACTGCAGCTTAAATCAAGATGAATACAAACAAATAAGAAAGGCCAAAAAATTCAACTTACCCTGCATCGGACACAAATTATATTCTTGGGTTTGCTGTAAATGACGCTGCCTGGTATATCGCTGTCTGATAAAGCCACATCTGAAACAAGATAATGTTAAAAGACGTGGAAGATTCTTCTGAATGTTATGTGAATTTTTCATAGAAAAAGGATCTTTACGTAGTATAAAAAGGAGACATTTGAAGTCAGATTTTGTCCCCGATCGTTCATGTAATTTGGATAATTTTTACAACTGAAAAGCATTCCAAAATGCTTTTAAATTCAATATTAATTATTTCAATAGTTAGGGAGAGATTCAAAGAACAAGGTACAAAAGTGATTTTGAATGTATTTTACAAATTTGATGGACCACTTTAAGCACAGCTACCAACATTGAAATTCAACAATCGGGAAGATTTAAGGAAATTTCATCTGAAATCAGGAAGATATCTATAAAATGCATATAACCTAAAGACAATAAATTGTCGATAATCAGGGAGATTGGCTATAAGATGCAATAATCTTGGTCTATTTTCAGGAAGTCTTCTGCGAAATCAGGAAGACTTGGCAGCTCTGCTTTACGCACTATGGTTTGTGAGGGTTACCATGGTTACCTGAGCAGTCTTGAGGAGGGACCATCTGCTCCAATCTCAGCTCCTCCTCCCCTAGCATGGTCCTCAGGGGCATCTAGGGAGAAAGTCAATGGGACATCATTCGTGGACATTGTACAAAATATTTTGGTTTTGGTTTCCACACACATTATATTATTTGAAAACCCATTTTTAAAAATGTATTTATTCTCCACTCATGGGATGGATTGCCCTCGTCAGCTACAAGCTGTTTTTTAAAGGGGTCCAAGCCAAAATAAAAACTTGCGATCATAATAATACTTGGGAAACGACAATTGAATACACAACAAGTATAATTCAAATAATGTCACCCATCACGATTCTATAGTAATTGTTTTTACTATTAATTTTACTATAGGCCTAACATGTATTCTCCATAGACCTGAGCCCGAGTATTTTCAGAACCAGTCCTGAACGGGTCAAAGGGTAAAGTATTACTTACAAATGCTTACCCAAATAAGTGGATACCACCGTATAAGTATTATATAAAATCACATTAATGACTATTACCTGTCCCCCAATGGCCCTGTATAACCGGTCAATATCAACCACGGACGAGTTCCAGTTGACCCAGGCTAGAGTTGACGGAATCTTCCTACCTGGAGAACGTTGTGGAATGAAACATCATGTTATACACAGGGCCTTGCAAGTAAAAATTTATGTCGGGCAAGTAAAATATTTGTCCACTATGAGAGAATTATATATAATTCTTTAGATTTAAATCTCATCTAGAAGTAAGCAGGCAAGTAAACTTTCTGTTCGAGCAAGTCAAATTTGAAAAGTTGTAATTTTACTTGCCCAAATGGGCCAGTGACAAAATAAGCAAGTGTGGAGGCTTTAAATACAAAAATCATGCCTTATCATCGTTTTCTACTCCTCTCATATCCACTATGTCACTGCCTCCAGCTGTCTGTATATGTGTCAATGTGTCTCTATGGTTTACTTTGTGTTTTTGTCAGTTTGCCTCTGAAGTAAACCCCTCAAAAAAAGTTCGGAAACTCAACTTTGATTGATTATATCACTCTTATTATCAAATTATATTTTTTTCTTTTTAGTGTCATTGCAATGCATGATGATTTACCTTTAAAATGGTACATTATTTGTCAATTATTTCAAATCAGGGAATACGCAGTGCGTTTCAGAATGGACGACGGTCAGAAGTCAAATGTCGCAAAATGGGCCGAAAGTATTCAGTTGGGAAATTTTACTCTTGTGTCGTATTTGTTAATGTTCAAGTTGTATCGAAGATTGTAGCGAGTTCAAATGATTTAAACTTATCAATTATCGATTATGTCCGTAACAATTTTATTAACATGTTAAGTATGGTACAGCTGAATATGGGGAGGGCCGAAAGTGAAATGTTGCAAAATGCATTTCGTTTTGTGAAATTGAAGGCGTTGCATCGAAAAACGACTATTGGAGGAGATGTTTTGGGGTTTTACATTGCATAATCATCAGTAAATTTAACATCATGTGAAAACGTGTTTATTTTTCCTTAAAATCATGTCTCACTTGTGATAATTATGCTATTGGGGTGTGTGCAGTAAAACCGGATATGGGGGTCTATTAATGCTATGAATTTAAGACCGTGGCTTCTTGTTTCAAGATTCCGGGGCATTATTTTATTGACAAATTAACACGCTTCAACATGATGTTGAATTTCATAATGATTATGTGGAGTAAAGTACCAAGATATCCCCACAAAAAGTCGTTTTTGGATGCAACGCCTTCAATTTCACAGAATCAAATGCATTTTGTTTACATTTTGCTGTCAATCCTCCCCAATATTCACCTTAATTGTACCTACCCGGCTTTTATAATCATTCCAAGTGAGGTGTCATTGGAAAGATAATTAAACAGGCTTTTGTCTGACACCATATTCAACAGTATCTCTTCATTGTCAAGATATTCATCGTCGAAAGAATTTGAACTTGAGAAAGACCGTGATATGGTTGTCAGACCTTCCAACTGAAGTTTGTTGGCGCATTTTGTGACATTTCACTTCTGACATTACCCCATTCTCAAATATACTGCGCATACCTCGTGATCGTGATGCTTACGAATTTGGTATCATTTTAAAGAGGTATACACACTCTTTCAAGTATTACCAAATATAACCTTTATGATATCGTCAGAAAATAGATATAATCGATCAAACTTGAGTTTCCGAACTTTTTTTGAGGGGTTTAGATTCTGCTAGGATTGAATATTTAGGCCCCACATTAAATCTCTTCTGATGTCCACATTACACTATTTATTTGTATTTTTTTATCCTGAGATTTGTATGCTGACAAACTCTAACATGTCTTTCTATACAAATGTTCTGAAAATTTAGAATTGTATTTTACATGGTCATATCCCAATGTAGAAAACATTAGTTTACAATAACGACACAAAAAACAAACAATGCCAACTTAGTGAACTTACCAAATGTCAAACCATCATCACTCTGGCTTGTTTCCTTTGCAATGAAGCCCCTCACATCAGACATAACGTCAAGAAGCTGTGAACAAATCAAATTTAATTTAAACAGACCATGCATAGGAGTGCTATTCAAATAAACTTGAAATCGATCTGTCAACTGGTTCTCAAATATCACGATAATGAAAAAGGGATAGGAGGGAGGAAGGAAACAAACTGATATTGATGTACGAAATAAGGAAAGAAAACATTTTAAATATGAGCATCACAAATTTGGCTGTTCCTTGCTTAAATTGGAATGAGTAGCATATTAGACTCAATTCGACCGATTAGCAAATAATGAAAGAATGACATGTCATTATTCAGAGAAAAAAATGAAGCACATAATGAGTTTATCAAAAACTGAGATACTTCAGTCATGATTTAGCCATGAGCAGATGGAATTCATTTGAACAAAGTAATAATTTTTTTAATTTAAAAAGATTCAGTTAATCTTTCAAAATCCTATAATGATTATAATTGTAATTACAATTGAATGGGAATGTTGATTTAACCTGAATAGAAAGTGAATTGATTCACTGTTTGAAGACTGTGAACCAATACTGCTAAATTTAAACTAGATGGATCTTCGACTGCGCGCAGTCGAAAATGATGCCTCCGCCATTACGCAATTTATTTATATCAAGCCCAAATCAACATGTACACTGAATTAATTCTGTCAACTCAATTTTGATGGCACTCTGTCTTTTAGATCTTGACATATCACAATTATGAGCTATAAGTGACCTTGACCTTTGCCCTCATGACCCCAAAATCTAATGACTAAAATTGTTCCCCAAGATACATTCAGGTATCAAGTTGGATTGAAATCTGATATTCAGTTTGACATATAATGAGCCCTGTGACCTTTGACCTCATGACAGCCAAAATCTAATCAGTTCATTGGCTCTCCAAGGAACATACATGTACCAAGTTTGGTCAGAATCTGTCAATCCCTTCTTGAGATAACGCGATCACGATCTATGTTTGCATATATAATGAGCTCTGTGACCTTTGACCTTTGACCTCATGACCCCAAAATCTAATCAGATCATCGGCCCCTCAAGATACATACATGTACCAAGTTTGGTCAGAATCTGTCAATCCCTTCTTGAGATAACGCGATCACGAGCTATTTTTGCATATAAACCCCTCAAAAAAAGTTCGGAAACTCAAGTTTCATCGATCATATCTCTCGTATTTTTTAATAAGAATACTCGAAATCGGTGTCACAATAAAGCCTCATTATATACCTTTCAAACGATGTATTATGTGATTATGCAATTGGGGCGATTGCAGTAGCCCAGAGAATAGAGGGAGGCAGGAAGTGAAATCTCGCAAAATGGCCCCAATGCATTCAATTTACGAGTGCAAGACTGTGTTGACCAGTTTTCTAAAGGTTAACATTCTATTGAATGCTGCCACCCTTTCCATTCATCAAATTTTTTGAATTTGATACCATTTTAATGGAAATTATCTCTTCCTTACGATGGCATATTAATCGTAAGGATTATGCAAATGGGGTGTGTGCAGCGAACCGGAATATGGAGATGGGTCGAGTGTGAAATCAGACAAAAAGATATGGAGTTGACAAAAAATCAGAGCGTTGCATTTTTTTCGAGCTTTTGGGAGGATTTTTTAGCATTTCAAATAAAATATTCATGATTTAAATTGATATCAACGGAAAGCCCAACAACTCTTCTGTATGAAAATGTGACATTTATAATGATTTTTGTACAGGGCGGCTGCAGGGAGATGAATGTGGGGGAGCCTCAAAAGTGACCCATTTCAAAACGCTCTGATTTGGTGTCGGTATCTGTATACCATTGTGTAGAGGACGTAATGCGACTTGAATGAGTTGGCCATGAATGAGAGGAATTCAATTGAAAACGCATGAATAGTGCCTTGAAATCAGAGGTTTCAAAACGGGTCACTTTTGAGGCTCCCTCCCATTCATCTCCCTGCAGCCGCCCTTTACAAAAATCATTATAAATTTCACATTTTCATACAGAAGAGTTGTTGGGCATTCCGTTGATATCATATTTGATCATGAATATTTTATTTGAAATGCTAAAAAATCCTCCCAAAAGCTCGAAAAAAATGCAACGCTCTGATTTGTTGTCAACTCCATATCTTTTTGTCTGATTTCACACTCGACCCATCTCCATATTCCGGTTCGCTGCACACACTCCATTTGCATAATCCTTTAATATTAATATTAATATGCCATCGTAATGAAGAGATAATTTCCATTAAAATGGTATCCAATTCAACAATTTTGATGAATGAAAAGGGTGGCAGTATTCAATAGAATGTTAACCTTTAGAAAACTGATCAACACAGTCATGCACTCGTAAATTGAATGCATTGGGGCCATTTTGCGAGATTTCACTTCCTGCCTCCCCCTATTCTCTGGGCTACTGCAATCGCCCCAATTGCATAATCACTACACATAATGCACCGTTTGAAAGGTATATA
>JBAMJV010014704.1:0-11178 GCA_037951105.1 Echinarachnius parma
GGACAAACTGGGCTTTTCATCCTTGGATCAAGTGTAAAATATAGGTCGCATGACCCAGGTTTCATGAATAAAATGTAGGTCTGCAACCTTTTCTAGTATATATTTTCGTTTGCTCCCTCCCCCCTCCTCCTAGTAATCACCTCATTCATTCATTTGAAGGTAAAAACCTGGGGGTACGATTAACACAGTTGTTGTCTTTTTCGTTTTTAGAACATTGGCACGATGATTGGGGACGCGCGAACCGTAATGCTAATTATGCTCTTGTCAATTTGAATTTGACTCCGGTCTTTTTTGCCGCATCTCCTTCCCTCATTCCCACCCCAAATCATCTGTATTATTTCCAGACGGACGCTCGCCGCACCCCGAGACAAATTGGTTAGAAAAACCCGCCAACCACCTGGTATAGTCTTCTATCAGGCATTTGTATTTCCCTTTTATATTTCACTAATTAGGACATTTTATGACATTAATCGGGCTGTTTTCATTTCGAAGTTAATACCAAATAAATTATGATGCTCATCGTTTGTCGGAAAAGAAGATTCTTCTATATTTGGTCTAAAACTAAGACCGTCTTGACTTAAACATTAATTGTGATGGTTATAAAAAACACACAGCATTTGTTCTTCTCTTTTTACGATTGTCTTCTCAGATTTATATTGAAGAAAAAATATAACAGTGTACCTGGAGGGAAGACAACCAGCGAATAGTAGAAAACGAACGACTGTCAAGATGCGTAAACCTCAATTATCAATCACAACACCTGAAGTGTTCTTCTTCACAATGCTCTTTCGATAAAGTCGCAGGCTTAGAACTTTTTTGAATCACACAAGTTTCCCAAAATATACTTCTCTTTGCAACATAACGTAGTTCAAAGGTGTATTATAATATTATTTGCATACCGTCGACTAGACAATTTCGCTTTCAATTATTCGAAACACCTTATACGCCTCATCCCCTCCTGCTCTGGACAGGTGGAATTGATAAAGAAAATTCTCCCCGATTTGTGTTTTATCATGAGTAGGGAAGATGAGTAGGGACATGTGGAGAAAAGATTGAAAATAGGAACTTAATTGTGACGTCGAGTTGAGACAACCCACCGATACTATAGAACACATGTCATGGAAATGGAGCGACTCGTCAGGTTGTGTGAGCTTTAATTATCGATCTCGTCACTATAGCCCTATAGATTGTGTTTCTCGATGCTGCCTTCGCCGACAAATTTCGCACGCTTTTAAGTTTTGAACCATACATGTTTCCAAAAAATAATACCTCTCATTTCATCATAAAATAGTTCACAAGTTGATTATGCCTGCATCCCCTCGGCTCGGCACTGTCACAGACAATTTGACTTTAGACTTATTCGAAGCACAATATTGGTTTTTACCACTTTCGCTTTATCCTCCTTATGTTCCGAACAGGTGAAAGTGATGAGAGAAAAAGTTCACCTCATTATTTTGTCTTTTATATTCATGATGAAGCAATGTTGTCCAATGTCCTTGGAGCGATAGTATGTCACCCGTCAGAGGGCCTTTGCATTTTTGCCGCTCACCATTTTGGCGGGAGAGTGTGCCTTATTATGTTCGTTATTGGACGTGATTTAATGACAGCTAGTTACTATGGAAACGAGCGGATCTGTTTTCTATTACGTGTGTATTTTTCGCTCGCCTTTTCCACCGACAAGAGTGTGCATATTTAGGCCAATATCTCCCCCCCTTATTTGATCTCCCAGATTCTTTTTTCTCTCTCCCCTTTCAAAATTAAGTTAGTCTGAGAAATGTTAGTATAAAGTAGACAGAATTGACAAAGTGTCGCCGAACTCCCGATATAGAAATCATTATAGAACATATATATTCGCGAGAATATTTGTGTATGTGGGCTATACTGTATACACGATTTAATGTGACATATTGGATTCGGTAGTTATACGTCTGGACATTATGCATGTAACTATTATGTTTCATATGAATATGTTGGTCAGTCGTTAGTTATTACAGTTTTAGTTTGTCCGTTTGTTCTACTCCGGCTTATGTTGCTTGATTTTCGTATATTGATTCCGTCCACTATACCCAAAATAAGTTCCCTCTCAGAACACGTCTTCCATCGTAATGCAAAATAGACGAATACAACATATGTTCATACTAATGATTAACTAAATTCGAACTCTACGACAGTGTGTGTTTATGTTGTTGTTTTAATTGTGGCAGTGAGTCTTGAAAGATTATTGTTGTGAATTTCTTAAATATTTTCTTTTTAATAATCAGTTTCTTACAATATTCGGAGATTCTATTATAAATATACGTATACAGCTTCCATATATACTGCTCTTTCACTCTGTATTTTTCTAGGAGCCTAGCTTGAATTTCTTACAGTCCGGAGTCAGGTACCTTACTTTAAACCTTTCGGGAATATTAATAAGGGACTATAATGTAGCAAACAAGGCGCTATACATTATGTAGACTGTCTAGTTTTATTTCGCTATGAAAGTACAATTATAATAAACTTCAGTCTCATCGTCATTTTGATTTAGTCTATCTTTAAGAAGTTGTAGGCATGTGTTCACAATTAACACAAGTCGCACTGGGGATGGTGTTCTAAATACGTCTGAGCGTTTGTAGGTCCATATAAATTCATTCCTAGAATTAACGCAGCTTAACTTTATGCACATGGGATCGGGATTTCATACGGTAAATTAGGTCATGAAGAACGATTTGTAAGCAAAGAATTAGTATAAATCTATAAACATAAACAGATCGGTCTATGAGTCTATTGGGGGCCGCCCAATTTACCCACGATTCTGAGAGGTCTCTTGAGGGGAGGGGTGAGGGGGTTGCAGGAAAGTATTCAGAAACAGCGCTCTGTTGTAAAAAATCGATCAGATAGGGTCAATGTTTTACCAAACATGTAATGAAAATATTCGCCTGATTGCGTTTTATTTGCTTTGATTATGTCAATGTTACCCTGATAAAATCCATGATGTGTACTGTTTGAACATTGCCGATGGTCGGACTTGAATAGGGGCATATAACATTCTATGTATTTCTTTATTTGAACAAGGATTTCCCTTTTTAAAGTTTTAATTTTGGGGGTAAAATTATCAGGGGGCACATGCCTCCCACCCCCGTAGCTAGGCCATTTGTTTATAAACAATGAAAATACTTAGGCTGCACTCCTAGAAATAAGAGTTTTTCGGTTGTCGGGAGAAGACCTCCTAAATCATGACAGATCTACCATTACAGCCATAGTCCATGATCGAACGATCACACGGATTTGTAGGATTTATGCGACATTGATTTGTTTTCTCAGCCTTTCATATTCTTTTACGGTCAATTACAAACTACCCGACGTGCATTCCATTTGCAGAAAAAAATGGAAGAAGAAAACGACAACGAAGAAGAAGAAGAATAAGGGAGCTAGAAGAAGGCGAAATACGAAGATAACGCCAGGATGATCAAGCTCTTCGACTCGAGTTGGAAGACTAATGGGGGTTGTCCCAGACCACAAGAGCTATACACTATAAATTATGTTGATTGTTGTTTTAAGAAACAAACGCTGGATTTCCCTCACCCTCTTGATTGATCTCCCCCCGTTTCGACCCGAGGATTGCCCGAATGGCGATGTATTTTAGAGAATCTATATATTGGCGCCACTATCACCCTGGCAACCAACGCTTTATACGTAGGCCCTTTTCTCCAATTAATTGGGTCAGACGTCACGTGACACGAGTGATTAATTCGTTATAATTTGTACAAAGTAATATATACACACGATAGGTAGATGCACTGCCCTTGGACATGTTGGAAGTACATGTTAGTCCATTAGCAAACAGAAGCGTATGTTCTTGAAAATTAATCAATATTGATGTGTGGAAAAATTAATACTACAGAATTTGATGGCCATGTTCACTCGTTTACCAGCGGGGTAATAGTCAGTATAATGTCGACAGTACTTATTTCATCCAATATATAAATTATGCCTGTTAATTTATATTCCAAAACGAGTATACTCGTGTATTTATATCAGACGCACTCTATCCCGTGTGATTTCACACTTGATATATAGTACATTATATTTCCTGACTTTCCAATTGGCAATAATTTGAAGATTTACAAATCGATTTTTTTATAATAAAGCAATTTCAACTTCATTTGAATATACATATAACGCTCAGTGTATCACATGTATTTTCGATTCAAACATATACCATTATACAAAATCGTAACATTACATCATTATCATGATCAGTATTATCCTTTTCTACGTACTTTCTTTCGATGTTCCTTGCGGTTATGTTCACTGGCCCGGGTATACCATTACTAGCATGACTAGAGTAGGTTGATCATGATGAAGGTTAATATCGTGAGACCGCCCAGCCGCATCCCGCTCTGATGATTGGACCTACCGTATAGTCTAGTCAAGGGATCAATGTCGGAGCCCGGTGAGCCCTTCATAAATACACATCGGGCTTTGGATGTTTGTTTTCAGACCTTCCATCTCCTGCACCGGTATTATATTACCTTCCTCCGATTGTCTAATCGATGCTCAGATGATGAGACAGGGGCTAGGGCTACCCCCCCCCCCTCCCTTGAGAGCAGGGGCGTCGATCACGGGGGGGATGGGGGGGATATATCCCCCCCAATATTTGAGGTGGGGGGGATGGCATGTATTATCATCCCCCCCAATATTTGGGAGGGTAAAAAAAAAAAAAAAAGTATACTGGCGCATGTAATTGTGGAAGAGGCTATTATCGTATGTCTTATGTTAGAAAGTCCTTACTCATTCCTCCATAAGCAAAAGAAGTGCGATCCGCCCTTTGGTTTTCTGCAAACTTGATTTCATTAATTGTGTTTATCTATAACACGGTAACTCAGAAACAAGTTTATAAAACGTGCAATTGATGCCTTAGGTATGCTCCAGATTGCACAATTTCAAGCCCCAAAATCAGGCGCGGATCTACGGGGGGGTGGGGGGGGGGGGGAGGTTTAGGGGGTTTAAACCCCCCCCCCCCCTCTTGGCTGCCAAGTGAAAGTGTGATGTGCATAGAAAAACGCCATCACCCACACAGTATCCGATCGTCATTGGGTCAACCCCCCCCCCCCCCCCCTTAGCAAAATAGCCACAAAAAAAAATCGCCTCGCCGCTACGCGGCTCGGACTTCGCCGCTTCGCGGCTCGTGGACGATGCTCCGCATCGTCATTGGGTCAACCCCCCCCCCCCCCCCTTAGCAAAATAGCCACAAAAAAATCGCCTCGCCGCTACGCGGCTCGTGGACGATGCTCTGCATCGTCATTGGGTCAAAACCCCCCCTCTTAGCAAAATAGCCAAAAAAATCGCCTCGCCGCTACGCGGCTCGTGGACGGCAAAAAAAAATCGCCTCGCCGCTTCGCGGCTCGTGGACGATGCTCCGCATCGTCATTGGGTCAAACCCCCTGATCATCCCCCCCAACCATGAGAAGAAATCGACGCCCTTGCTTGAGAGCATTTGAAAGAAACAGCAATATTTGGGCAAGCACAATTTCAAATTCGTAACAAAATATTAATTCGGGTAAAATCGTTTTAATGAAGGGTAAATGCGTATATTTTTGGGGCAGCTATAGAAGATGAAGATATCTCTTTTTATAGCTGTAACGTCTTTTTAAAATTAGGGGCGGGGGAGGGGGGGGAGTACAAACTACTTTACTTATTGGGGAAAGCTAACTTCTTTCTATACCAGTCCTTATGTCTGTGTCAAGCCTCCTGCGCCCCTAACGTCGCTGAACCGATGCTTATTATAATATTATCTCTTTATATATGGCAGTGATTTTTGTATACGATTTCCCTCTCAAGGGCGCCCAAGAATCTGGAAGAGTCTCTTCTATAATGATTTTCATGAATACGAAAGACGTGTGCTGTGTCTAAATTATGATTACATTGTTGATGACACTTACATGTATATATAATTGCGTACTTGATAACACTTCACCAACCCACCCAATATCAGCCACTTAATTATACATAGACACTTCATACAAACTCGTGCATATATAAGTTATTTTAAAGATAGAGAGACATCAACGTACTTTAAAACAAATAATAGTTACAGTACACTTTGCAATGTTCTGTGCATGCAGTTATTGTATCAGCAATGTTTTTGTTTGTATATTCCCTGGTTGTATCAATCATTAAAGGGATAGTTGAGTATTGGTCAAACTTAACTTTAGTAACCAAAACCTGCACCATTACGGTACAAAATGATAGTTATAACTTCGCCATGCTCGAAAAGTGTACACAATTACAAACGACTAAGTAAAACCCCTGTTATCATTCAAAAAGAGCCGTTACAACTCAAGCGGGCGCTCTCTAAAAAATAATTGTGTTTTGTTAAAATAATTCAATAGAGATATCATCAACAACTTTTTAAAAACCTATTCAGATTTTTTTTCACAGTAGTCTTTAAGCATTTTTTAAAAAAATTTCTAAAAAGTCAAAATATCCCCTGGTGAAGAATTTTTGAATACAAAATATGTTTATGGATATTTCAGCCGTTTCTGAACCGATTTTGTTCAAATAAAATTTATTCTGTCATTAAAATTGTATGTTCTTTCAAATTTGACAGTCAGTTTTTTATTATCTCACAAAAAAAAAACACTCAACTGTTGCTTTTGTACAACATAATAATACTCAGACAATTTTACAAAACATGACTCATCCTCTTCGTGACCTGATCATTTATGTGTACGCTTAAAAATGATTTGTGTAATCTGGGTTAAGCATGTATGTCGCCATTAGTGGACAGTATACATTTTGTTGGTTTTATTTGCTCGATGTTCCTCGTTTTGTTTGATTTGTCGGTTTTGAAATCTACTTTCGCTTGAGCTATCAATTATGTGTATTTGTTTTGCAAATGATCTTTTCAAAAAAGGCAGGTAAATTATTACATGGAAGCGAGTATTTGTAGAGAGTAGTGATACAACAGTTTTGTTGCATCTTATCTCGTTTAGATAGAGATAATGAGGAAAATGGTGGTGAAACACGGATGGAGGATAGTGCTTAGTTCCAAAGGGCGCCAAATCCACTTTCCATACAAAATGAGTTAACAGTATCAATACATTAATAATCTTCGTATAGTTATCTAGAAATGCAAATTTGAGGACAAATTACACAATCAAAATCAAAATATGGAACGTTCCTTTTTTCGTATTTACATAGGCATTGTGTACAAAGTTGGACAAAGAAACTTGCTTTTCTCTAAGGTTGAAAAAGTGGATTTAGCGCCTGTTGGAATTAAGCTCTTCATAATATACAGTAGAGGAAATATAACTGCTTTTGCGATTATGTAAGTAAAGTGAAATAGGAAATGAGTGGTTCATCGTTATATTATCAGTTGCGGTCTTGCTATCTGATTTAAAGATGAATTACTTATTTAGAATTGAAATAATTTAAGATGGACTTGCATTTTCGAAAAACAAAAACAAAAAACAAACGTAGAATGTCCTTCCAAGCATGAATGTTAAACGGTGACGACTCTGTTTATAAAAAAAATTTGACAAGTTTTTGTAAAATGACGAACTTAGATTGTGCTTAATGACTGTAAAAAAAAAGAACCAAAGGCGGGTAGAAGAAAAGGGTCAAGTGGTCATCTCGTTCCTCATTCTTCGACCATGATGTTGAAGAGATGGGAGCAATTATCCTGAATTGAATATAAAGATGTCATATTAATTATATTGAAAATGTTCCAATTTAAGATGCACTTTTGAGAAGAAATTTGATATCCCTCCCGAACATGGCTCAGGGTGACGAGTCTATTAGTTTCAAATTTGACATATTTTTGAAAACTGCCGAAAATTGCTTGTTGGCCTGGGTGGAGGATCGGGGGAGGAGTACAGTTGCAATTTAATTTCTCATCTATCGGCTATGACAGTGGGGTAACCAGTGTCCAAATAAAATGTGGACAGGGGGGGGGGGGGGGGGCAAATCTTATTTTCGTCAACGGGGGTCGGGCAGTGGAGGAGGCGAAATAGGAGATGGGGTGGGGGTAGCCCATACCTGCCCCTATCAGCAACGCCGTTGGACCATGATGGTGAAAGGTTTTGACCAGTAAACTAGCGATCGGGGTGGGTACGTACGTCCCTTATTCCGTATTTATTTGATTTGTTTCTGTTTTCCTGTTTAAGTCAAGTTATCGGGGCACGTACCCACCTCTATGTTCCCTGCAGCTACGCCACTGGTAGTGGTGTAGCGTGGTCGAACTGGAGGGCAGACACTAGTGGCAAACCTTATTTATTTCTTTTTGAAAAAGATTTTACCTTTAAATTGTTATTGTTTTTGTCGAACTTAGTTGGGGCACTTGACCCCCACCCCCCCCCCCCCCCCTCTCCATCTTCAACTCCATGTCCCCCTATAGCTACCCCACTGGACTTGGTTGAGAGCAATAATGATAAAAGCCCTCCAGCCTCATCTGAATTAGCGACACGCGAGCCGCGCGGTGTCACCTAAGAAGCGCTATTGAGTGGCGCTGAATTGAATTGAGCTGCAATTTGTCACTGTTGACTCTTCGTGCATCTCCCGCCAATTTTTAGAGACCAACATCTCAGCGCGCCACGGAAGTGTGGACTTACCTAACTTTCCATCTTCATCCCCTTTTCAATTTCTCCTCCATCCTCTCTCCCCTCTCTTCCTCTCTCTCTCTATCTCTGTCTTGTGTTCATATATCACTATCATTAAAGGGACTTGGTAACATTGTCCACATCCTCAAAACTTATTTGGAACTCTAGGGGTTCTCTCATACATTGTCATAATTATTCATATTAACGATAAAGCACGGAACAGATTTTCAAATTTCATTTCGTTCAAAAGATATTTACGATTGAAGTGTTCAGATATGAAATTGTCTACGGGATAATTTCATGCCGTTGTACAAAGTGCAAGTGCAATGGGTTAGTGAATATCACTTTGCCATTTTGATCATATCTCAGCCAAAAAAACATCCAATTAACATGAAATTTTCACACACTACTTTGATGACATATCAGATCACACAATATACATTCTATTAATCACTCATCACTGTTTGCACTTGTCAACAAATTTACTAGATCCCTTTAACAATTTCACGTATGAATACTAGGCTCCCGCCCTTGCTCTATTCTATAGATCTCTCTCCCGCTCTCTCCATTTTCTGCCTATATACTTACATCACCAGTAATGTATTATATAAATTCACGGTAAAATATTATCTGAATATACACACACATATTCTGTTTATTTGGAAAATCTTTTCTCACATAATTATGCATACACCAAACCGTTGCATTGAAATACATTTGTCTCGCTCCCCCTCTCCCACCCTCTCTCCCTTTCTCTGTCTCTCTCTCATTCTATGTGTTCGATATTTCCCATCTTTTCCGCCATAATATCCTTGGCACCCTCATGGTTAAATATATTGTATAAATACACTATTCGCGATTGTTTTTCACGTTTCATTCTAAGACTTTCTTGGTTTCATTATTCAGCGCTCTACCGTTGCGTTTGCACACGTATGTTTGATCATGCAATGGTGAGGTTGATCAAGTCTCCAGCTAGACTCCAGCTAAAAAGAAAATATAACAACTATATACAAACAAAAAAACACGCAATAAGATGAGAAGGGGACACATTTTAATAAAGTAAAATAATTGGAATAAGAGGACAGTGGTGTAAGGAAGGGAGACAAGGGGACATCGCACCCGCCCAAGGGATTCTTACATCCTCACTGCCCCCATTAGACCCCCCCCCCCTAAAAATGAGAATACATTTAAAAAAGGAAAAGTTGATAAGATATAAGGGCAGAGGGCGTAGATAGGGAGGACAAGAAGGCGACGCCCCCACCCCCCCCCCCCCCCCCGGTTGACTTCTAACACCACCATCCCCTCCGTTCACCAGGTAGAGCAATATAATTGTATAACATTATAAGTTTCATTTTTAGCTCATGCCCCCCCCCCTTCATTAGGCCACCCCCTTATCATTTGCATTCGTCTTGCAGGTGGGGGGGGGGGGGGGGTGTGGTAGGGGAGGGGGCGTCCGAAGTGTGAGCGGAAACACTGTGTGTGACATGTAGCTAGGAGTATAGGGAGGGTTACGATATAATGCGGTAACACGATCTTAGACAAATCAAACACAATGGAAGAGTCATGTGCACTGCTCTTCAACCGTCCAAACAGTCCAAATGAAAACGACACACAAGTGAAAATGTAAATGCAATAAGCTAAATTATATTTGAACATATCGGGGTAAAGAGGGGACACAAACTATATTGCTGCATGCTCAGTGAAAACCTCACACCCCCTTCCTCGTTACCTTGGTCTTGATTGTCCCGACTACGCCAAATGTAGAGGGGCGGGGCTGCATGAAGAGTGTGGACGGAAATGGACTGGACACGCACGATGTAAGTCATATAGGGAGGAGGGAGGGATGTGCGGTAACACGATCTTAGATAACTCCATCACCATGGTATAGAGCCATGTGCACCGCTCTACCACCCACTACAAAAACCAGATAGCCCAAATGAAAACGACATATAACTCAAAAAGTGAAAATTTAAAAGGAAGTGAACTACTGTATATATATACAAACAAAAATCATGAGATCGCGGGGACACAGGCTGTTACCCCCTTCAATGAAAACCTTACACCCCTTTACCTTCGTCTAACTTGACCCGACTACTACGCTAGTGTGGAGGGATAGTGGGGGGGGGGGGGGGGGGGGGGTGCTGAAGTTTGTACGTTAATTAACTGGACACGGGTGTTTGTCATGTTTAGCGAAGAAGTAGTGAGGGATGTGCGGAAACACGATCTTCGAAAACTCCATCACCATGGAAGAGCCATGCATGTGCACTGCTATATCTACTAACAAAAGCAAACAGTCAAATGAAAAGACACACAAGTGGTCAAGGTATAACGAAAAAAAAGAGGACATCGGCAAAAAGACTGACATTTCGAATCGGTGTCCTATATACAAGACGATAGAAACGATGGTAGAACCGTGGACTACCAAAACAAACAGTTCAATTCATAACGGCACATACTTGAAACATAACTACGGAAGAGCCATTATGTACCGCTGATATTTATACCGACTACCAAATGCAAACAGTCCGACTGAGAAGACCGAGATTTAACTAAAGAACAGAGGTGAATAAGCTTTAGAAACCATGTGAAAATGCAA